>PVKU01004070.1:103348-142439 GCA_004027475.1 Anoura caudifer
TTTAATTACTGCTTCAATTTCATTATTTGTAATTGACTTGCTCAGATTTTATTTTGTATTGATTCAATTTCAGAAGATTTTATGTTTCTAGGAATTTATGTGTTTCTTCCAGATTGTCTAAATTATTGGCATATAGTTTTTTTGTAATATTTTATCATAATGATTTATATTTCTGTGGTGTCAGTTGTTACTTTTCTTTAATTTCTAATTTTATTTGTTTGGGTCTTCTCTCTCTCTCTTTTTTTTAATGAGTCTGCTTAAAGGTTTATCAATCTTGTCGATCTTTTCCAAGAACCAGCTCTTGGTTTCCCTGATCTTTTACATTTTTTAGATTCTATTTCATTTGTTTCTGCTTTGATCTTTATTATTTCCTTCCTTCTACTCACTTTGGACTTTATTGTTCTTTATCTAGTACCTTTAGATATCAGGTTAGACTGTTGAGTTGAGATTTTTCTTATTTTGTGGAAGGCTTTTAATGCTATGAATTTCCCTCTTAGTTCTGCTTGCACTCTATCCCATAGATTTTGATTTTTGTGTTTACATTTCCATTTGTCTCAAGGTATTTTGTGATTTCTTCCTTGATCTCACTGTTTACTCATTGTGCAGTGTCATGTTTTTAGCCTCTATGTGTTTGTGTGTTTTCTAGATTTTTTTCTTGTAATCGAGTTTTACTTTCATTCCACTGTAGTCAGAGAAGATACTTGATATGATTTCAATTTTCTTAAACTTATTGAGACTTGTTTTGTGTCCTAATGTATGGTCTATTTCAGAAAATGTTCCACATGTACTTCAAAGGAATGTACAGGTGGGGCAAAAGTAGGTTTACAATTGTGAGTATGCAACAGAGTTTATTCTTGTATTTTTATTTATTAATTATTGTATTATTTTTTCATACAAAAACTGTAAACTACTTTTGCCCCACCCTATATAATCTACTACTTTGGGAAAAATGCTCTGAAAATATTAATTAAATCCATCTGCTCTAATGTAGCAATTTTCAAACTTTTTCTTCTCATGGCACACATAAATAAATTACTAAAATTCTGCAGCACACTAAAAATATATTTTTTGCCCATCTGAGAAAAATAGGTATAATTTTGATTGATGATTTAAAGCAAATAATAATCATGATAATTACCTACCCCTTTTGTTCCAAAGTGACCAATAAATGCAACTCTATTATATGACCTATATATTTGTAGTTCAAGACAGGGAATTAACACCAGACAGCTATTTTATTGGCTGTTCTCATTTTTTTTTAAGTTAACAATCTAAGGGGAAAAGTTCAGGTACTGAATGTTTTAAAAAACCTTGCAACCCACTGGTTGAAAAACACTGCTATAGTGTGTCATTCATTGAGTGCTGCTGTTTTCTTGTGAACTTTCTGTCTGTAAGCTCTATCCATTCATGTTAATATGTTGTTGCAATCTCCTACTATGACTATATTACTATCATTCTCTCCCTTTGTATCCATCAAGATTTGATTTAAATATTTAGGCGTTCCTATGTTGGGTGCATAATTGTTTACAAGGGTTATATCCTCTTTTTGAATTGATCCCTTTATCGTTATGTAATTTCCTTCTTTTTCTATTATAGGCTTTGTTTCTAATGGGGAGTAAGGCAGGGGAGAGTAATGGGGGGAAATGGGGATAACTGTAATTGAACAACAATAAAAAAATAAAAATAAAATAAAAGATGCTGCCACAGCTTGATCTTCAAAAAATGAATAAACTCTCTTTTGTCTTATTGCTACCTCAGCTTTTTTCTTTTCCATTTGTATGAAATATCTTGTTTTTGTCCAATTAACTTTCAGTCTGTGTGTCTCTTTTGTTTAGCATTGGGCTCTTGTAGATGGCACACATATGGATCTTGTTTAATCTAGTCAGCTATGCTGTGTCTTTCAATTGGAGCATTTAAGCCATTCATGTTTAAATTCATTATTGTTTGGTACATATTTATTGCCATTTTATTCTTTATAACTACGTTCCTTTCTTATTTTTTTTCTTTTTAAAGAAGTCCTTTTAACATATCTTGTAATAGCTGTTTGTTGGTAATGAACTCCTTTAATGTTTTCTTGTTTGAGAAGCTCTTTATTTCTCCTTCAATTTTAAATGATTGCCTTGCTGTGTACAGTAGTCTTGGTTGTTGATCCTTGCTTTATATCACTTTGAATGTTTTATGCCAATCTTTTCTTCTGGCTTGCCAAATTTTTGTTGAGAAAACAGCTGACAGTCTTGTGTGAGCTCACTCATAGGTAACTAATACTTTTCCTTTCTGCTTTTAAGATTCTTTCTTTGTCTTTAACATTTGCCATTTTAATTATGGTATGTCTTGGTATGGGCCTGCTTGGATTCATCTTGTTTGGACTCTCTGTGCTTCCTGAACTTGTGTGTTTTTATTTTCCTTCACCAAATTAAGGAAGTTTTGAGTCATTACTAATAAGTTCTTAATTTCTTGATATATCTCTCTCTT
The DNA here is from genome assembly GCA_004027475.1 of Anoura caudifer. Classification (NCBI taxonomy): domain Eukaryota; kingdom Metazoa; phylum Chordata; class Mammalia; order Chiroptera; family Phyllostomidae; genus Anoura; species Anoura caudifer. The sequence goes on from PVKU01004070.1 coordinate 105,821, forward strand.
GTTTTTCTGGTACCCTTATGATGTGCACACTGTTATGCTTCATGTTATCCCATAGATTCCTTAGACTGTCTTCTTTTTAATTTTTTCCCCTTTGCTGCTCTTATTGGGTGTTTTCTGCTACCTCATTATCCAAATGTTGATTTGATCCTCTGCTTCATCTAACCTACTGTTAATTTATTTTAGTGTATTCTTCATTTCAGATATTGTACTCTTTATTTCTGACTTTTTTATAGTTTCTATGTCCTCCTTTATGCTTATTGTCTGTTTTTTTCAAGTTCTCACTGAGTTAGTCCATTCTTCCCCTAAGTTCTTTGAACATCCTTATAACCATTGTTTTGAACTATAGCTGTTAAGTTGCTTGCCTCCACTTCATAGTTCTTTTTCTGGGGATACTGCCTGTTCTTTCATTTGAGGCATGTTTCTCTTTTCTCTCAATTTTGGCTACCTCTCTATATTTATTTCTGTGTATTAGGCAGCTCTGCTCTGTCTCCCAGTCATAGTTTGGTGGCATTATCTAATAGGTGTCCTCTGGGGTTCAGTAGCACAAGCTCCCTTATCCTCAAGTGAGGTCCTCCAGGAATGTCTCTTGTGTGGGTTATGTGATCTCTCCTATTGTAGTTGAGTCTTGGCCCATCCATGTGTGGGGCCAACCCTCAGGCTGGCTGACTATGAAGACTGACTCCAACCACAGTATATAAGTTGCTGCGCTGGTGCTGACCACACAAAGTGGAATTTTCCCCACCAGGGTCTCGTGCCTACTGAGATCTCCTTTCAGATATGCCACTTTTGAACCTAATTGGGTCCTAGTCTAATGTGGCTTGAAGCCTGCCACCAGGTATGTTACTTCTGGGGTTTCTTGGGAGGTACTCTGGTTCAGGACAATGTCAGATGCAGCCTGTGACTTTCCATGTGCTACCTGTTTAGATCTACAAAGTGATCCAGTTTCTTGCTGCCTCTGCAGGACCTAGGTATTCATGGGATGGCTCAAAGTATACACCAAGATAGGCTACCACTAGCACCAAACTCAGCAGTAAGTTAGCAAAAGGGCTAAACATCCAGAGTTCTGGCTCTATCTGCCTCTTCCAGTCAGCTGCCTCTTAGGCTCAGTTACTGAAAGTCTCTGGTAGTACTTCAGTTGCATAAGATAAGTTCTTAATGGGTCACCAGATAGGGGTGATTGGAGTGCACCAGGCTGATACAACTTCAAACTTGGTGCTAGTGATGGGCGTGAGGCCACTCAGAAAAAGTCCCAGGGAACACCAAGGCCAGCTGTCACCCACCCGGTGCCCACAAACTTTTGTAGTGAAGTAGCATTTTAGGAAGTTGTCAGGGGGAGGCTTGAACAGTTTATCAGGCCTAGACAGACCAAGATCTGGCCATGTAAAGAAAGGGCTCCCCAGAGGTCAGGCATACAAGGAAAAAAAGGCCCTCATCTTAGAGCCACATAAGTCTGTCCTAGATTCTTCCTGGGCCTCCTGGAGAGATGGAGTTTGGCAGGGCAGCACTGTAGATAGTTGCAGTTGTGAGGATAGTGGATATACAATGATGGTGGTTGGCCCTGCTCAAGCTTGCAAGAAGGTGGGAGGAATGACCTTTCTCCCATAGCCGCAGAACTCAGTCTGTGATATCCCCTGGGTCTGCTCAGATCTCTCTGCCCTGGCCCCAAGCAGCTGACTTCTTTGCAGGGTATGAGCTCACAGGGAAGGCAACAGGAAGTCAGGAGGGTGGGGTTATTGCATTCCTCCAGCCTGATGTCATATGGAGGGGAGTACTCAACCTAAGAAAGATTGAATCTGTGGGTGGTACAAGAGAATTCAGCACAGGGTCCCTGGTCATTGTCCCTTCAGTCCTCTTCCCAGAGCCACACATCTCAGTCTCTCATCATAGAACTCTAGTCCACTTGGAGCCACCATCTCTCTGCTGCAGCTTGGGTGAGTGACTGCAGACAAGATTTTGTGTGCTGGCCCTTTAAGAAAGCACTGGGGTGGAAGAAGATGGCCACAAAGTAGGTAGGAGCAGAGCCTACTTCCTCCTATGCCCAGGTGGAACACCTAGCCAATCTTCTGAAGAACATAGTGAACAACCAACAGAATCAGCATATATGAAGGTTGGAGGCCAAAATTGTAGAGGACATTGAAAAACAGGTGGTAAGAAGATTGCATTGGGATGGCAAGGTCCCTGAGACCAGCGCAGGGACCAGGGCAGCTGCAGTCCCTGGCCTACAGCAGGATCCTTACATAAGAGCCAAAGCAACAGCTCCCTCCCCTGCCAAACATGGAGGGCAGAGTGGTACCAGGATGGACCTGGATGCTTCAAGTCACTGGGGGGAATAAAGATAAAGTGGGATACACACAGGGGCAATGTTCACCCACTGGGACTGTCCATGCCAGCTAGGTCATTACCAGAGAAATTGGCAAGCCAGGTGATGCCTGGAGAAGGGAGACGAGTTGACAGACCCTGACCTGGATAGTCTCCAGTCTGGTTGGAAAGTTGGGTTGTGTGAGAGGCCAGGTGCTTATTAGAAGCAGCAGGCTTGAACAGGAGGATTTTATTCAAGAAAAGGTTCTGGGTTGCTGTTTAGGCTACTATCCCACAGCAGCTGCCCTGCTCCACAGCTGCAACTGCAGCCATGTCTCGCCTCCGACCCCATGGCATGACAAGCTGCTAAGAGAAAAGAGGAGGTGCCCCCCACAGAGGAGAACAGCAGGACTCAGGGAGTTAGCAGTCCCTAGAAAGACTTAACTCAGTGGGGGAGCTGAACTACCCTGAAGAGACTTTGAGAGTTCCTAGCATCTAGGACAGCAAACAGTGAGGAAGTGGTGTGCAAGTTGCCCCTAATTAGTGCACCTCACGGACAGCACAACTGGTGGATTGAAGGTGCCTGCCTGGTGCAGACCAGCAGTGGGGGCCCAGCAGTGCACAGAGGACCTGAGCTGGAGGCTAGGCAACTGTGAAGATTGTGGCCCAGACCTGGCCCCCATCTTCACAAAATAATAGGAAGGAAGAAAAGTAAAGCCCAGAAATGGTCAGCCTGCAGCATCCAGGAAGACCAGCAGAATTCACTTGGTGGGTTTAAAGTCAGCAGGAAGCTTCCCCCCCCCCCCCGCAAGTGAGACAATAAAACCTGGAGCTGTGAAAGGTCCAGAGACAGACTCAAAGAGGGAACACAAGGATAACCCCAAACAACTGAGAAACTGAGACAAATTTCACTGTGCTATTCCAGAGAACTTGCCTTTCTGGTTGGCAGAAGCTGCTAATCTTCTCACTCCCATTTTCTGGAAGTGTAGTTCACATCCTCTTAATCCCCAACATTGCTCCCAGACCATTTCCATCTCTTATACTAAAGATGTTTCTTTTGAAAGCTCCAAATCTTCACCTGGTTTCTTACATGTTAGGATTTCCAATTTTTCCTTTGTTTCCTTGATATTTTCCTTTGTGCTCAAGTTGACATATCTCACTGGCCTCATTGGATTTTTAACCTCTTGATTTTATTCCTCTGCTTTTGTGCCATCTGCCTATATTCTTCCCAACAGTTAGAATGGCCATTAAGAATTGTAACTTAGAGAGGTATGAAGATGGTGGTGAGGTAGGTGGGAGCTGAGCCCACTTGCTTGTGCATCTAGCTAGGATACCTAGCCAATCTTGTGAAGAACAAAGTGAACAGCCACCAGAATCACAGCTGATATGAAGTTTGGAAGCCAAAGTGTGCAGAGGATGCTTAAAAATGTGTGGTAAAGAGATATTGTAGGCTGACAAGAAGTTCCCCGGGCCCTGCGTGGGAGATTGTGGCTGCCACGGGAGCTGTGGAAGAGAGCCGGGTCAGTGATAGCAGCATAGTAGCTCACTGTCCTTGCAGATTAGGGATGTCCCAGACCTGCACCAAAAGAGTCCTGTACTAGGAGAGACTTGAATGCACAAAGTCATTGAGGGGGGATAAAAAGGAAGTAAGTGACACACAGCAGGCAGTGGTTGCTGACTGGGACAGTACCAGAGAAATTTAGGAGCCTGGTGACATCTGAAGCTGGGAGAAGAGATGGGCAGTGACTGACCGTGACCAAGATAGTCTCTGGACTGGTCAGAGAGTTGGGCTGGGTGGAAAGTTGAGTGCTTGTTAAGAGCAGCAGGTAGCACCAATGGGGACTTTTCTCAACAAAAGAACTGAGCAGCCATGCAGAGACCTTGCATGAGTGCAACAGACAGGCCAACACAGAGAGAGGAGGGTGAGTGTGATATGCTCCCTCTCAGTGCACCTCAGGGACTGATCAAAGGGTTGCAAAACAAGGTAGATTATCAGCGCCAGCCTAGTGTAAATGCACAGAGTGACAGTACAGGCTGCACAGTGCTCTGAGGGCATGGGCCAGAAACGGGGCATCTGTGATTATTGTAGCCCAGACCAAGTCCCCATCTTTGTGGAACCACAGGAAAGGGAAAAAAGTGGAGCACAGCCCTCCAATGACTGCAAGATCTAAGACGACCTACAAAACCTACTTGGCAGTTTTAAAATCAGGAGGAAGCATTTTTTTCAAGAATAAGACAATAAACTGATAAGAACAGATATTACACTTAATTTTAGCCAAAAGGTCAACTGTACTTAAACAACATTTAAAATAAAATAAAAATAAATAAATACAATTTTTTAAAAAAGAGTAAGACAATAAGACCTGGAGCTGTGAGAAAACCGGAGACAGATCCAGAAAGAAGTCAGAAGATGAACAGCTGAGACAATTTCACTTTGCTATCCTGCAGAACTTGCATGTTTTTTCTCCTTTCCATTTATTTGTTTTTTGTTTGTTTTCATTGTTTTTTATTCTTCCTTTCATATTGCATTTTAAGTGTTCTTCTTTCACTTCAGTCATATTCCAAATAACATACAACTCTTGATTTTTAAATTTTTATTCTGTTTATTCAGATTATATATTTCTTATCACATTATTGTTATTCAAAATCCCACACAGCACACTTCCCTGGTCTTAATCCACTTCGCTATCTTCCTGAGCTTCATTACTGTTGTGATTAACTTTATTTTCCCTCACACTATGCCAAGTTTCTATCCCTTACTCTCACTATTTCTCTTCCATCTGACCTCACATAAGCACTCTTCTTTATTAAGTTGCCTCACATTCTTTTTCCCTTCTAATAAGAGTCTTATTTCTTTTTCACCTTTTATAAACAGTGGCTAGTTGGGTGAAATATGATGGTTATTGCTGTACTTTTCCAAAGGAACTCCTATTTGTTCACTTGTTTTTACTTTAAATCCCATAGAATACTCTCCTGCTGTCTTACTCCATTTCACCTTCCCCCTGCCCCTGATCAGTTAAGTGAGGAATTCTATTTCCCTGTTTTCTCTCTCCCTTTTTTTCCCTTTCCACCCTCTCTCAACCTGGGCTTTACTCCTTACTCTTATTAGTTTGCTTCCCCCATCCGCTCAAATCATTTTTCTTTACTGTAGACATCTTATATTCACCTTTCTAAAATATTCTTACTCCTATACCACCTTTATTAGACTTCATTCAACTGTTATTGCTATTAACCCTGCTGTGGTTTTCTGCAATTTTGCTCCTGTTGGTCCAGTACCTTTTCAATTTTACTTCAAACCTCACAGTATATACCCTTCCCTCTTCTTACTTCATTGTTCCCATTGCCCTTTTATGTTTTACTTACGTTAAATTTTGCTTTCTCCATTTGTTTTCCTCTGTTCTATCCCAACTCTTATCAATTCTCCTCCCACTTATGACACAACAGCATTTTCTCCTCTTTAATCATCACATATTCCCTTTATCATAACTTATAACATCTGCAATCTCTCCTCACCTCTATTAATCTTAGTTCAATTGCAGTTATGATTGTTGATGTGGTAGGGGAGTTCTTTTTGCTGGCGTAGGTTTTGATGTCTGCTAATACTGCTTCATTAAGCAACCCCTATACAACAGCTTTCAAGACAAGGTGAGAGTTGTGAATACCAGTAAACCTGTTGGTGGAGAGAACCCACCAACAAAGGAGCCACCTACAGGTAAAGCCCAAGTACAACAACAGAGTCCACACAAATGGAAAAAAGGGCAACCCTAGTAATCCAGACAAGGAGATCAAAGAGGCTGTATCATTAAGTCCAACAGAATTCCTACCACAGAAGTTCACCCTACAAAGACAGCTGGCAAAGAAGAGCATCTGGAATCCCAGAAACAAACAAAAAGGGTCACCTAAAATGGGGATTAAAAAAAGAACCTGCAATTGAAAGGAATGGAATTTTCCCCAGTAAAATTCCATATGATTTTCCAGTGGCTGTACCAGTCTGCATTCCCACCAACAGTGTAGTAGGGGTCCCTTTTCTCCACAACCTGACCAGCACTTGTTATTTGTCAATTTGTTTATATGACCATTCTGACCAGTGTGAAGTGGTATCTTACTGTGGTTTTAATTTACATCTCCCTAATGGCTAATGATGGTTAGCATTATTTCATATGTCTCTGGGCTCTCTGTATATCCTCCTTGGAGAAGTGTCTGTTGCTACATTTACATAATGGAATACTATGCAGTGGAAAGAAAGAAGGAACTCATACCCTTCATGACAGCATGGATGAAATGGGAGAGCATTATGCTAAGTAAGCCAGGCAGTAAAAGACAAAGACCATATGATCTCACCTATAAGTGGAACCCAATCAATACAACAAACAAGCAGGAAAAATAGAACCAGAGGCATGGAAATAAAGAACAAACTAACAGTGATAACAGGGGAGGGGTGAGGGTGATAATGAGGAAAAATGGGGAAGAAGCATCATGGAACTTATATAAAAGACCAATGTAAAAGGCAATGGGGGTGTGTAGGATTGAATGTGGGAGGTGGTGGGTAAAACTGAGGAAAGTAATGAGGGGATAATGCGGAGAGCTGTAACTGAGCAACAATAAAAAAAGAAAAAGATTCCCCAGTAAATGAGCTAAATGAAATGGAGGCAAGCAAACTATCAGTAATAGAATTCAAAAAAATCATTATAAGGATGCTTAAGGAAATCAGTGACAACTACGAGGAACTGAGTGGGAACTACAACAGTATGAAAAAGGAAATAGAAACAAAAGCTAGGACCAGGAAGAGATGAAGAATACAATTTCTGAAATAAAAAATACACCAGAAGGAATTACAAGCAGGCTGGATAAAGCAGAGGACCAAATCAGTGAGATGGAAGATGAGGTAGAAGGAAATACCCAGGTAGAGGCAGAGCATGAAAAAAAAGAATAAAAAATATGAAGCTAGCCTAAGGCAACTGCATGACAACATGAAATTCAACAACATTCGAATCATAACAATACCAGAAGGAGAAGAAAAAGCTCAAGTGATAGAAAACCTATTTGAAAAAGTAATGACAGAAAACTTCCCTAACCTGGAGGGAGGGGGAGTCATGCAAGTTCAGGATGCAAAGAGAGTCCCAATCAAGATGAACCCAAAGTGGCCTACTACAAGACACATCATGATTAAAATACCAAGTTTTAAAGACACAGAATCTTAAAAGCAGCAAGGGAGAAACAGGAAGTTACATACAAGGGAGCTCCAAAACACCTAGCAGCTGATTTCTTACCAGAAACACTACAAGCAAAAGGAAATAGCAAGAAATATTCCAATTAATGAAAAGCAAAGGCCTGCAACCAAGACTACTCTACCTACCAAGGCTATCAATTAAAATGGAAGGAGAAATAAGGAGTTTCTCAGTCAAAAGAAGGCTAAAAGAATACACCTCCTCCAAACCAGCACTGCATGATATGCTAAAGGAACTGCTAAAAGAAGAGGAAGAAACACAGGTACAAAGGGAGGGGAATGAATAAGTACTTATCAATAATAAACTTAAATGTAAATAGATTAAATGGCCCATTCAAAATACATAGAGTAGCTGAATGGATAAGAAAACATAACCCACACACATGCTGCCTACAAGAGACCCACCTCAGAACAAAAGGCCTACGCAGACTGAAAGTAAAGTGTTGGAAAAGAATATTTGAGGAAAATGGACAATAAAGAAAAGCTGGGGTTGCAATACTTATATAAGACAAAATACACTTCAAGAGAAACACCATGAAAAAAAATAATGGACGGATACTTCATAATACTCCAGAGAAGATTCCATCAAGAAGACACAAAGAGCCCTGGCTGGTGTGGTTCAGTGGCTTGAGTGCCAGCCTACTAACCAAAGGGTCGCCAGTTCAATTCACAGTCAGGGCACATGCCTGGGTTTCAGACAGGTCCCTGGTGTGAGGCACACAAGAGGCAACCACAAATTGATGTTTCTTTCCCTTTTTTCTCCCTTTCTCTCTCTCTAAAAATAAGTAAATAAAATCTTTAAAAAATTATTTATAAAAAAAGATTTGAACATTATAAACATATATGCACACAACATAGGAGCACCAAAATATACAAGAAAAATTTTGGAGGACTTCAAGAAAGATATTGACAACAACACACCAATACTTTGGAATTTTAACACCCCACTGTCAACAGTGAATAGATCTTCCAAACAAAACATCAACAAGGATATTGTGGCATTGAACAATGCCATGGGTCCAATGGACTGAACTGACATACATATATATATATATATATATATATATATATATATATATATAAAATTTTTCATCCCCAAGGAGCAAAATACACATTCTTTTCAAATGGACATGGAGTATTGTCAAAGATAGACCACATGATAGGACACAAAACAAGCTTCAAAGCTTCAATAAATTTAAGAAAATTGAAATCATACCAAGCATTTTCTTGGACCACAAGGGCTTGAAACTAGAAACCAACCTCCAGGAAAAAACTCAAAAACACTCAAATTCATGGAGATTGAATAGTATGCTTTTAAACAGTGAATGGGTTAATAATTATATCAATAAGGAAATCAAAAAGTTTCTGGAAACAAATGAAAATGAACACACAACAGTCTAAAACCTATGGCAAACATCAAAGGCAGTCCTGAGAGGGAAGTTCATAGTGACACAGGCCTGCCTAAAAAATATAGAAACATTTTAAATAAACAACCTAAACCTAGATTTCCAAGAACTGGAGTGATAACAACAAATCCCAGAGTGAGAAGAAGGAAGTGAATAACTAAGATCAGAGCAGTATTAAACAACATAGGGACTAAAAGAACAATTCAAAGGATCAATAAATCCAGGAGATGGTTCTTGGAAAACATAAAAAATGACAAGTCTTTAAGCAGACTCCTCAAGCAAAAAAGAGAGAGGACCCAAATAAATAAAAACAGAAATGAAAGAGGAGAAATTATAACTGATACCACAGAAATGCAAAGGATTGTAAGAAATTACTACAAACTATATGCCAAGAAATGTGAAAACCAGGGTGAAACTGACAAGTTTCTGGAAAAATATAGTCTTCCAAAAGTGAATGAAGAGGTAGAAAGCCTGAACAGACCAATAACAGCTGGTGAAATCAAAGCAGTAATAAAAAACTCTCAACACACAAATACCCTGGATATGACAGTTTCACAGGAAATTTTACCAAACATATAAGGAAGAGTAATCCCCTACCTTCTCAGACTATTCCAAAAAATCCAAGAAGAGGGAAGATTCACAAACTCTATATATGAGGCCAGCATCATCCTAGTCCCCAAACCAGATAAAGATACAGCAAAGAAAGAAAACTACAGGTCATTCTTTCTCATGAACATAGATGCTAAAATCCTGAACAAAATATTGGCAAATCACATCCAGCAATACATTAAAAATATCATACACCATGATCAAATGGGATTCATCCCAGAGATGCAAAGATGGTACAATATTTGCAATCAATAATTGTAATAAATCACAAACAAAAGGAAAGGCAAAAATCACATGATCATATCAATAGATGTGTAAAAAACATTTGATAAGGTACAGCACCCATTGATGATAACAACACTAAGCAAAGTAGGAATATTGAGGGAGCTCACCTCAACGTAATAAAGGCCATATACGATAAAGTTACAGCCAACATCATACTCAATGGACAAAAACTATAAGCTTCCCCACAAAGATCAGGAACAAGAGAAGAAAGTCCCCTTTCTACACTTGTATTCAACATAGTATCTGAATCCTAGCCACAGTGATCAGACAAGAAAGGAAAATGAAAGGCATCCAAATTGTAAAGGAGGAAGTAAAAATGTCATTGTCTGCAGATGACATGACAGTGTACATAGAAAACCCTATAGACTCCATCAAAAAACTCTGTGACCTTGTAAGAGAATTTGGCAAAAGAGTGTGATACAAAGTCAATATTCAGAAATCAGAGACATTTTTGTACACTAGGAATGAAAAATAGGAAATAGCAATCAGGAAAAAAAGTTCCATTTTCCCTAGCAACAAGAAAAACAAAGTACCTAGGAATAAATGTAACCAAGGAGATAAAAGACCTGTACTCAGAAAACTACACAACACTGAAGAAAGAAATTAAGGAAGACACAAATAAATAGAAGCATATACCATGTTCATGGATTAGAAGAATTAACATCATCAAAATGTCCATACTACCAAAAGTAATTTACAGATTCATTGCAATTGCTATTAAAATACAGATGACATATTTCACAGATGTTGACCAAACTTTTCAAAAGTTTATATGGAACTCTAAATGACCTGAATCGCTGCAGCAGTTTTGAGAAAGCAGAACATAAACACAATGGAATACTATTCAGCAGAAAGTAAGAACATCCACCTGATCTTCAGACAGTATTGATGGAACTGGAGAGCATTATGCTAAGTGAAATAAGCCAGGCAGTAAAAGACAAATACCATACGATATTACCTATAAGCAGATCCTGATAAAAAACAAACAAACAAGCAAAATATAAACAGAGACATTGGAATAAAGAACAGACTGATGGTAATCAGTGGGGAGGTGGAAACAAGGGAAAGAAGGGGAATAGTCATCAAGGAACTTATATAAAGGACCCATGGACAAAGTCAAAGGGGGGGAGGATTGATGGTGGGGGGTGTGGTTGGGTGCCACAGAGGGGAGGGGATGGGGGAAAACGGAGACACCTTTACTTGATAAACAATAAAAATAAATTAAAAAAGAAAGAAGAACAAAGTAGAAGGGATCACAATATCTGTTATCAAACTATATTACAAGGCCACTGTAATCAAGGTGGTCTGGTATAGGCATGAGAACAGACACAGAAAAATGGAACAGAATATAGAACCCAGAAGTGTAAATCCATGTCTCTATGGTCAATTAATACTTGACAAAGGGGGCAGGGGCATAAAATAGAGTAAAAATTGCCTCTTCAACAAATAGTGTTAGGAGATCTGGACAGCTACATGCAAAAAAATAAAACTCGACCGCCAATTTACACCATACACAAAAGTAACTTCAAGATGGATAAAAGCCTTAAATATAACTCATGACACCGTAGAAATCCTAGAGGAGAACATCAGCAGGAAAAATCTCAGATATTCCATGCAGCAATACCTTTACTGATATGACCCCTAGAGCAAGGGACATGAAAGAAAGAATAAACAAATGAGACTTCATCAAAATAAAAAGTTTCTCCATGGCTAAAGAAAACAGCAGTAAAATGAAAAGGGAACCAACTGTATGGTAAAAATATATTTGCCCTTGATACCTTGGAGAAAGGTTTGATCACCAAAATATACAAAGAACTCACATGACTGTACTCCAGAAGAAAAACAACCCAATTAAAAAAATGGGCAAAAGACTTGAACAGACACTTCTCCAAGGAGGACATGCAGAGGGCACATAGACATTTGAAAGGATGCTCAGCATCACTAGCCATCAGAGAGATTCAAATTGAAACCACAATGAGATACCACTTCATAGTGGTCAGAATGGCTATCATAAACAAATCAGCAAGCAAGTGCTGGCAAGGTTGTAGAGAAAAGGGAACCCCTAGTACTTTGTTGGTGAGAATGCAGACTGTTGTGGCCACTGTGGAAAACAGCGTGGAAGTTCCTCAAAAAACTAAAAAAGAAACTGCCTTTTGACCTGGCAAGTCCACTGCTGGAAATATACCCTAAGAAAGACGAAACACCAATTCAAAGAACCTATGCACCACAATGTTCATAGCAGCACAATTTGCAATAGCCAAGTGTTGGAAGCAGCCTAGGTGCCCATCAGTAAATGAGTGGATCAAAACACAGTGGTACATTTACACAATGGACTATTATGCAGCAGAAAGAAAGAACTCCTACCCTTCCAGACAGCATGGAGGGACCTGGAGGGCATTATGCTAAATGAGATAAGCCAGGCAGTGAAAGACAAATACCATATAATGTCACCTATAGGTGGAACATAATCAACAAAACAAACAAGCAAGCAAAATATAATCAGAGATTGAAATAGAGAACAAACTGACAGTAACTAGAAGGGAGAGGGGAGGGGGAAATGGGGAAAAGAATGGGAGGGGTTGTGAAGGTACATGTATTAAGGACCCATGGATCAAGACAATGAGGGTAGGTTTGAGGGTGGGAGGTGGGTGTGGTAGGGCTGGGGAGAGTGTTATGGGGTAAATGGAGACAACTGTGTCTGAACAACAATAAAAAATTATAAAGTAGAAAAATTTTGCTCAAAACACTTAATGGCTTCCCACCACACATAGATCACAGTTCATAATTCTTACCATGAATTTCAAAGCCTTATAGGATCTGGTCCCCAGATGTACAATACTACCTCTTACCATTCTTGTTTTTTCCCATTTACTTCACTCATCACAGGTGGTCTCCTTGATGATCCTTGTACACATCAGTCTCATTCCAACCCCAAATTCTTTGTCTCTACAATTTTCTCTCTCTGGAAGTTTTGTTTTTCAGATCTTTTCATGGCTTGCTTCCTCATTTTATTCAGATCTCTGCTAACCTTCTCAAAAGGACTTTCTCTGAGTAGCACTCATCATCCTTCTCTGTCCTTTGCCCTGCTGTATGTGTCACCATTATATCTCTCACCTCCTCACATTACATTGCTGTATATATTTATCTGCTTACATGTTTATTACCTGTCCTCATTCTCTAGAATGTGAGCTCCTTGAGGGCAGGTGCCACATTTTACTCTCCATTGCTACAGCTCCAGCACCTAGCACAGAACCTGCCATGCAGTAGATACTCAGTAAATACTTAACAAATGAATGAATAACTGAATAATGTCTGTAGTTTCTCAAACTCCATGATTCCCTCTCTTTTCCTTGATTTTCTATCCAGCCTTGGCTGCATGGAGTATCATTGCAGTCAGTTGACTTACTCACTTCAATCCAGCTCCTCTCTTAAAAAAAAATCCACAGACATTGATGGATTGCTGATATTTATGAGCTTATGCTCTCAAGTTCTGCTGGTCTTTTAACTTGTACCTGCAATCCTTCTCTGTGTTCCTAATCCATTCTCTTTCTATTTCTTATAAAATCTATTTTAAGTCTTGATCATTCATTTCAACTTCTGAGTGGGGAATGTAAAAACCATTGTATGAGATGTGCCTTAATTTACTGTGTTCCTTTCATTCCACCAAAGCATAGATAGTATTTGAGTCTCATCCATTCTTTCCTTAGCTGTGATCTAGCCTCAGATAATTCCCCAATTATGCTCTAGATACCTCCCAATCTCTCAGAAAATTGGACCATGTGGTTTCTTTCATTCCACCTGCATTTTCTCTTCTTTCAATTGTTTTGTTGACCTCCTCCTAACCTCTCATGCTCTCTTTCTCTTTTTTGAATTCCCTTCACTCATTATTTATGACTCTTAGCATGTTTCTTATGTTTTCTCCCTTATATTTTAATTCCCTTATTTTAATCTTATTAAACAGCCTAAAATTTACAGTCTTAACCATTTTAAGTGTACAGTGCAGTAATGTTAAGTATATTCACAATATTGTATAACCAATTTCCAGAACCCTTCTTCATCTTGCTAAACTGAAATTCTGTACCCATTAAACAACAAATACCCATTCTCCCTTCCACTGGCAACCACCATTCTACTCTCTGTCTCTATGTATCCAACTACTCTTAAGTACTCTCATATAAGTGGAATAGTACAGTATTCATCTTTTTGTGACTGACTTATTTTACTTAATGTAATATCCTCAAGGTTTATTCATACTGTAGCATGTGTCAGAATTTCCTTTCTTTTAAAGGATGAATAATATTCAATTGTATGATAGACCATGTTTTGTTTACTTATTCTTCTATGGACACTTGGGTTACTTCTACATTTTGGCTATTGGAAATTGTGCCGCTATGAACATGGATGTACAAGTATCTCTTTGAGACCTTGCTTTCTTTTTTTAAAATTATTTTATTGTTGTTCAATTACAGTTGTCTGCATTTACCCCCCCAGCACTCCCCTGCACCCCAGCTGAACCCACCTCCTTCCCTTGCTTCCACCCCCACCTTGGTTTTGTCCATGTGTCCTTTATAAGTTCCTAAAAACCCTTCCCCCATTATCCTCTCCCACTTCCTCTCTGGGTACTATCAGATTATTGTTAATTTCAATGTGGGACCTAACTTTCAATTTGGGGCAGTAGATACCCAGAAGTAGAATTTCTGGATCATATTTTAATTCTGTTTTTAAATTTTTGAGGGACCAACAACCAAGTTTTCCATAGAAGCTATACCATTTTACACTTCTCAAATTGCACAGGGGTTCCAATTTCTCTACATCCTTCCAACACTTGTTATTTTCTGGTTTTGTTGTTGTTATTGATAGTAGGTATCCTAACAGGTATGAGGTGATATCTCATTGTGGTTTTTGATTTATATTTCCCCAATGACCAGTGATGTTAAGCATCTTTTCATGCGCTTGCTGGCCATTTGTATATCTTCTTTGGATGAATGCCTATTCAAGTCCTTTTCCCATTTTAAAAACTGATGTTCGTTGTTTTTTCATTGCTGTGATTCTTCTTTGAATCACAATTATGATATACTCTATTACTTTGCCCCGCTTCCGAAAACTGTGATTCAGGAAAGTTGGATGGCTATCAGGGAGTAGATGCGGAGGCACTGGGCCATATCTACATATACTATGTAGTCCTGGCTGTGTGTCAAGTACCTTCAGACCTACAACTAACTCTCTAATTTGTATTTCTGGAAATAGACAAGAGTGCTATTTGAAGCAAATTCTTGAGTTGGACATGCATTGGTCCATAAGTTTCATTGCCTCATCTCTCAACCCACATGAAGTAGCTTTCTAAAAGGAAAGTTATCCCTGCCCTTGGGTCAACTTGGAGAAGTAAGTTTCAGTTTTGTCATATGGGAATTACTGAACTATATAGAGATATGCTCTCTGTATAGGAGAGGTCAAGACTCAGGAGGAACACACTGCAGATCACATGGAGAATTTTCAATGGGGGTATGTCTGACATTTTATCATCCAGTAATCATCTATTTCATGCCTAAGAGCCAGGCATTTAGCTAAGGAGGTAAGAATAAAATTGCAACTTGGTCAAAGTTAAGTCAGTCTAGTTTGTATCTATCAAATTCAAGAGCATAGAGAAATATTAGAAAACTAGATGCAGAAATATTAACCAATAATCTCTGACTCCTGCTCCTGTCTTATTGACACCACAATGTTTGCTTTGATTTCCTTCTTTGGCAGTTTAGGTAAAAGTTATACTGGCTGATTAAAATATGCCATGTTGGAAAAAACAAGGTAAATTAAAACATAATTTTCCTTTATTACTTAAAAACTCTGCAATTAAATCAAATGATGCTTCTCCCCATCTATAGAACACAAAACACCTATGGAGCTAAAGAAAACGTTTGTTGTTCAGAATATTTGTTTTGGAGACTTGGCCATAATCAGCTTATGAGATAACTAAATGAAATAACATGTGAAAGCTTCCAGCAATGTTAGGGTAGTAGGCTGTTTTCTTTCTTTTCTTTTTTCTTTTTCTTTATTTTTTGTGCCTACCCATGAGAAAAATAGATTACTAAGCAAATTAATAAGTAAGCAGGCAAACATGTAAAGTGCACTTTTATCTAAATGCTGAGGGGCATTTAGCAGCAGGCCTCTACTCACACAATTGATCTGCTAACTATAAATGAGTCCCATGTAGTATTTAAAGCATTTACAAGAACTTTATAAACCTTAGAGTTCTGCCCCTTCTACTTGTAGCAATGTGACTGCAATCCTTACAGAAAAAGACCAGTATTGCTTTTTAAATGTTATATTACTCAGACTATTCATTTACTTAAATTATCACCCTTTCATTTGTCCCACTCTCCATCTCTGATTGAAAACCCTGAAGCTAGCACAGGAAAGCAGAACAGGAGGACATTACACACAAGGTCTTTGCCATGCACACTGTGATTCAGCTGCAGCAGACTCCTTGTCAGTCCTCAAACAAGCAGTTCCTTTGGCCTGTGCACTGGCTTGTGCTGCACCTTTATGTGATGAGCTCCTGTTCTTTTTTTGCAAACCAGCTCATAAACCTCACTGCTTTCTCTGAGCCACCATTTCCAACACCTGTAGGTACCTTCTCCCTCTCTCTATTGAATTAATATCACACTCTGCCCATATCTGTTAGAGCTCTAATCACATTATATCCCATAATGTATTCACAAGTCTATCTACTGGATTATGAGCTCCTGAAAAACAGGGATTAAAACTGACATATCTCTTAACTTTCTCATCTGTCCATAAGTACCTAATATAGTTCTTGGCCCAGTAGATACTCAGGAAATATTTGGCAAATGTTATTGTTAGGATCAGGAAGATAAATGGCAGTGTGGTCTAAAGGGGAAAATTAGATCAAAATGGGGACTCTTAAGTAAAGAAGAAAATGAATAGAAAGAGATTAGGAGAAAGGAGTAAGTAAGAGATGGTAGAAATAGAAAAACCCAGGAAGGAAACACATAGGAAGCAGAGGAGTCAAGAGGCGAAACACAGATGCTAGGAGGCAAAGTAACACTGATAAAGAGAACAATGCGAGGTGTGTGAAATTAGGGCTATAAAACTAGTCATCACTTTTTATCAGATACTCTTGGGCATTCCTAAAGCTCATCTATCCCCACTTGTCCCTAGAAACAAAGAGGGATGGAAAGAAGAAAGGCCAGAGTGGGGAGTGAGGCAGCAAACAATACAGACTATGAAGTTGGCCACTGGCTTTGGCCTGAGTCTGGGACTGGCCTGCTCCCTTGGCCTCTCCTTCCTCAGCCTCTCTCTTCTAACCAAGGCCTGAGCTTTGTCTCTTCTCTTTTCTACATGGAAGGCTCATATATACACAAGTTAGATGTGTGAGAACTAATGGGCACATGTGTGCATACTTGTTTCCCATTGAGTAGTTTTTACTCTGAAAAGAAATCCAAAGGAGGGTGTCATAGCAAGCCTTCAGCTATCCCTGCCCTTACTGTGTCAGAAGGGAGCATTTGCATAGCTCCTTGGGGGGCTGTGACTCTGGCCTGCAGCCTTGCAAGAGTGATATACTCTGGAGTGCCTCCTAGCTTGCTGAACACATTTACCCTGCATGAAGGGTGAGATACTGTTGTAATGATGCATATAAACGTGCAGTATTATTTATTGTGTCTTTAAGACAAAATTACTTTCAGACTCACTGAGATCTCTTCCCCACAGGAGATGTGCCACTTGATGGCTGAAGCCTTTTGGAGTTATTTCTTGGGTAACCAAAAAGTGTCTTGTGCCAATAGAAAGCAGCATGGAACAGTCCTGGATAAAAGTCAGGAGCCCAGGTGGCTATTGTGGGCTCTGCCACTCAGTCTGGGGCTTTTTCTCATCTGTTAAATGGGAATAATCTCACCTACCTACTCATTAGGATTACTGTGAGGGTGAAATCACATGATGATATGGGATCCTGTGACCAACATTTCAGTTTTCAAGAGATTTCTACCAACATTTTCTCATCTGATTCTGTCAACAACACTGTCAAATATTTTGATCCTCATTTTACAGATGGAGAAACTAAAGCTCAAAGAGAAGAAGTTACTTGGTCAAAGCCACATAGCTAGTTAACCAGGATGATGCAAATTTTCTAGACACAAACCTGTCTATTCAGTGCTATTGGCCTCAGGGACCCTGTTTCTTAACTTCCCTCAGGTTTCTTCCTTTCCATAGCATCTGAAGGTGCTCAGTATAAAGAATTAATTAGCTCTTTTTGTTCCCTCTTTCCCCCTACTTTTTTCTGGTCCCTAGAAGAAAACACCAGCAGCCCCGACAAAGAAAACCAGCACCACCTTCAACATCGTGGGGACCACCTATCCCATCAACCTGGCTAAGGACACTGAGTTCTCTACCATCTCCAAGGGCGCTGCTTCCAGTGCTTCCTCAACCCCGACAATCATTGCTTCACCTAAGACCACCTATGTGCAGGACATCCCAGCTGAGACTAAGACCTACAACAGTGTCAGCAAGGTTGACAAAATTTCCCGCATCATCTTTCCTGTGCTCTTTGCCATTTTCAATTTGGTCTATTGGGCCACATATGTCAATCGGGAGTCAGCTATCAAGGGCATGATCCGCAAACAGTAGATAATGGCCGTGCAGCAACCAGAGCATAGTATACTCTAGGACTGTGCATCTATGCACCCAAACCCCAGGGCTCCCCTTCATGTGTTTGAAGATACTTCTTTTTAACCCTCTACCAAGCTGTGACTCTCAATTAATATTTATGAATCTCAATGAAAAAAATGAACAGAAAAATTACTTGTCCCTTTAACATTGCTGAGTGTACTCTCATGAGAACCAAACACTGCCATTTGTCCAGAAGCTCATCTTAGTCTGCCAGTCACCCCAGCTAAAGGCACTGCATGTATTTCATTGCCATTTGCCCACCACAAAACTGAGACTTTATTACCTGTAGTGGGAGCCCCGGCTGTTTGAAAGGTCCAGACCAAGTAGGATTGTTGATTGGTCCAGATCAGATGATTCTGACTCAGTAGGGAGCCAGGCAGGGCTGTCCTATGTGGTCCTGCTTACCACCTTCCCCACTAGGCATAAGTACTAATAGCAAACACTGGTATCAGTGCTCTCCTCTGAACAGGTCCCCCAGCCTCTTTGTTGGCTTAGAGGTTAGTGGGGACAATTTCGGCTCACCACTGTCTACCATGTATAGCCAAAACCAATAGAACAAACTGGGCCAGCCTGACATCAATGTGGCTGGTGCCCTGCCATGTGTAGGCCCTCAGGAAACTAGTATCTTTCTGGGGGGTATATCTCTCCTCCAGGAAAACCCTCTTCACTCAAGCCTTCAACCCTATATCTAGCAGGACACTGCTTAGTTTGGACTCATTGCTCCCTGCAAACTCTTTAGGAAAAGGAACAAGTATTTTTTAAATTTATACTAAAAAGATACAAATGGAAACAAAAAGATCTAGGTCAAATGCTTATACAAATAATTTTTAAGATTAGAGTGATAGGAAAAGCCACTTCCCTGCCAAGGCATCTAGTCAAGTACTGGATGGAAAAAAAGATTTGGGCTGGATGGTAGTTGATGCTTGAAGATTTGCTCAAAAGATAAGAGCCAGTGGCAGATGAAAATCAAATTCTTCCTTCCATACCTTCCACATTCCACACCCTAGCCCAGGCCCAAGAATTTTGCTCCCAGTAAGTCAGAGAACTCTGGTCCTCTATTAATGCTGATTTCAAGGAGGGAGGGTGCTGTGAGTCAGAGTCTAATCAATTTTTGAGTCAACTAAATCATTAAGTTTATTACCAGTTTGATAATATATTATTTAGGGGACAGTTGATTTTATTTGTTCTTAATGTGAGTAAAAGACAGTTATAATTATAAAATTTTATGATGTAGATAAACTAAGTATCTGACATTTGAGTGACTTGCCTAGGCTCCTTACAAGGGTATGTAATACAGACTCATCATGTGCCTTTTTCGAAAGGCCAAAACGAAGACAAGATTGAGAAGGCAAGCCTACGTTAACCTCAGAATCAGCACTATCTTAACAGGTCTGATGGGTCCTGAATGTGGTTTGCTTGGACACTAAAAATATTTTTAGAAAGTCACAATGCATTACCCAAGAAGACCAATTCTAATAGTCATGGCACAAGGAAATGAGATTAAAATGGCAGCCCCAGCCACTCATCCAGAGTATCCTGGAAGTCCAAAGTAAAGTCACAGATGGTACCAAAAACAGATTTTCCATGTCTACCCCCGAACAAAGCTCTTAAGGGGTCTGCCATTAGCTGCTGGTTGCCTTTTCACCTATCCTTTCCCCATCACCTGCTTCCTTGCCATTGCTGGGATAATGCATGCCAGTCCCATTAATCCTAAGACTGTGTCTAGGTAAATTCATGACTAGAAGAGTGTAGTGTTTTGGATATGTGGGGATGGGGGGGTGGGGCTGTTAATGATTGTATTAAGGAATTAGAATGGAAGCCTGACCTTTACCTCTTCATAGAAATTGTGTTTCCAAATGCTTTGGTGCAATGTTTTGTGGCTGTTTATTAAACTTTCTGAATTGTACTCAGGCTGGAGAACTTTTTTTGATCACTCTTTGCCTAACATATGTGGTATTCTGTTCTTGGTTTTCACCACCATTCTCATGCAACCCCTATTTTTTACTTTTAACACCACTGGAATATACTGGAAAAAATGCATAACCCAAGCAAGATACCTATTACAGTGATCCAAAATAGAACCCAGATGAAAACATAGCTTGATTAATTCAACAGTCTTATTATAAAATATGACAGAGAAGGAAACACTTGCGTTGCTTCCTCTGCAAAATTCACCTAGTTTCAGGAAACTGCTATTTTCATTGCAATTCGAAAGGCTTTCCCTTTCTATTGATTACTGTTTCCCTTAGGAAATAGTTCCATTAGGCAGAGAGAGAGAGAGAGAGAGAGAGAGAGAGAGAGAGAGAGAGAGAGTCTGGTTGGTTGATCCATGTGTTGGGAAATGTATGATGGCCCTTATTTATTAGAATTAGGAAAAATCTAGGAAATAATCTCATGAAATATGCTTGAGGAAATCATCTGAACCCCAAGGGATGCAAAAAGTGTCATTGGGGGAGCATTTCAAATCAAATAAAATGTTTTCTTGTGTGTAATAACATCAGGGACTTGTACAATCTGACCCTTGGTGCACGTTCCAGCCCCGTGGTCATCTGATGGATCCCCTGCTGCTGCAGGCATTCTACACCCCCGCCCAGTTCCACTATACCCCCAGAACAACCGTGTGAGGCACATATAGCTGCTTTCCTAGTAAAATGTATTAGTACCAATATTTAACTGTTGTTTCCCTGAGAAGCTTATGAACACAATTTACTTTGAAAAATATTCCTCTAGTCTTAGGGGAAGGCTCAAGCTGTTCGCATCAACACTTCCATTGATGAATTCCCCTAGAATTTGAAACTTATTCAGAGAAATGAACACCTAGATTTAAGCCAGGGCTTGATCTCACCAGAGTTGGTATGTGATGGGGGGTAAGCCCCTCCCCTGAACTGAGGCTTAGTTTCCCCATTAGTAAAATGGAGTTCTGATCAGAGCCAAGTCAACACAATACCCTTTCCAGCAGCTGCCCCGGTGTGCCACTCTACCCCTGAATATCACCACAAAATGGAGCCCCCATAAAACTCAACTGAGGGCCCTGACCAGTGTGCCTCTTGTTGGGGCATTGTCCCATAGAGGGAAAGTTCGCTGGTTTGATTCCCAGTCACGCACATGCCTGGGTTGTGGGTTCGGTCCCTGGTTAGAGCATGAACAAGAGGCAACCAACTGATGTTTCTTACAATGAAGTTTCTCCCCCTCTCCTTCTCCCTACTCCTCTTTCTAAAATAAATAAATAAAAAGTTTTTAAAAAGCTCAACTCAGGAACACAAAAACAGCATCCTTCGGCTGCCTGTCTCACAGCTCAGATGGTTTAGTGGCTGCAAAAAAATTGATTTAAACACCAAGTAAGAACAGCAAAGTGGCTAAAGCTGGGAATGCAGAGGACAAACGCTCAGTTCCAGTAGTGACCTCCTTTATCTCCCCAGCATATGTTTGGCCTGAGCTTCATGTGGCAGTGTCTTGTGTGAAGAGATGCAGCATTATTAGTTGCCCATGTCCAGTCCCAGCATGCATAAAGTTTGGTTCTAAATTGAGAGTGCTAATGAAGTACACATGTCAGGCAGAGGACCCCAGGTAAACCAAGAACACAGATCAGGAACAAGAAACATCTCCCACTTCGCTTTTTCCTGCAAAATTTCTGCTTAAAGAAGAACAAAAACCCTCAGAAGAGAACTTCCTAAGCTTTTCTGTCACTAACTCAAAAGAATTCATGAAATCTGCACATACCACTTCTGCCTTCCCTTCTGTCAGACAAAAGGTGGCCTCCCTTCTGGCTGACCAGTCCTTCCTTTGTTCTTCATCCCTCCTTCTCTTTTCTGTAAGAATCCCATTTTTGTTATCTGCTGTCAGTGAAGCTACTCTTGTTGAGTCATAACTACCCTATTTACTAAAATATAAAGATATTTTTCAGTTATCTTACTTGACCTGTCAGCAGATTTTGATACTGTTCACAATAAATTTATTCTTTGGTTATCATGATACCACAATATCTTGATATCAATTTTTTTCTTGCTACCTTTCTGTTTCTTATGTTTTTCTTATTTAACTTCTTCATGTCTTAAAGGCTGGGGTCCCCACAATGTTTTCCCTCTTTTCCTTTCACTTTTCACACTCTCTCTAAATGATCTTATATGTCCTAATGGCTTCAGTTATTGTATCATTCCATTGTTGTTTGTTGTATAATAAACCACCACCAAGTTTAGTGCCATAAAACAACAACTGTTAATTATTCCCATGGGTCAGGAATGTGGACAGGGTATGTCATGGATGACTTGGCTCTGCTCCACAATGCCAACATCCTTATAAAGGAAGACTCAAACAAATGGAGATGATGTAACTGACTGGAACATCTGAGGATGGAGAATCCACTTCTGAGCTCCCTTGGAAGGGGATTCTACGGTGAGATGAAGATGTGTAGTTGCCCAGCCTTCAGTCTTGTTCAGCTGCAAAATATTGGGCCTAACCTAATGAGATGATGAAGGAGGCTCTGAGTGCCAGACCAATGGAGGAATTCTTCACATGTCGGGCAGCTGGGTAGTGATGGTTGAAAGACAGATTCAACTACACGTGGCCTTTCCTAAACAAAAATCACATGATCATATCAATAGATGTGGAAAAAGCATTTGATAAGGCACAGCACCCATTTATGATAAAAACACTCAACAAAGTGGGAATAGAGGGAGCATTCCTCAACCTAATAAAGTCCATATACAAGAAACCTACAGCCAACATCATACTCAATAGACAAAAACCCAAAACTTTCCCACTAGGATCAGGAACAAGACATGGATGTCCACTTTCACCACTTCTGTTCAACATAGTATTGGCTGTCCTAGCCACAGCAATAAGATAAGCAAAAGAAATAAAGGGCATCCAAATCAGCAAGGAGGAAGCAAAACTGTCATTGTTTGCAGATGACATGATAGTGCACATAGAAAATCCTATAGACTCCACCAAAAAACTACTTAACCTAATAAGTGAATTTGGAAAAACAGCAGGATACAAAGTCAATATTCAGAAGACCAAGGCATTTTTGTACACCAACAATGAAATATCAGAAACAGAAATCAGGAAAAAATCCCATCTACTATAGCAATAAGAAAAATAAAGTAAGTATGAATAAACCTAACCAAGGAGGTAAAAAACCCATGCTAAGAAAACTATACAACACTGAAGGAAGAAATTAAGGAAGACACAAACAAATGGAAGTGTGTACCATGTTCATGGGTTAGAAGATTTAATATCATCAAAATGTCCATACTACCCAAAGCAATTAATAGATTCAATGCAATTCCTATTAAAACACCAAAGACATATTTTACAAATTTATACAGAACTGTAAACAACTCCAAATACTGCATCAGTTTTGAGAAAGGAGAACCAAGTAGAACAGATCACAATACTTGATATCAAACTGTAATACAAGGCCACTGTAATCAAAACAGCCTGGTACTGGCATAAGAACAGACACATAGGCCAATGGAACAGAATAGAGAGCCCAGAGATAAACCTAAGTCTCTACGGTCAATTAATATTTGACAAAGGGGGCAGAAGCATAAAATGGAGTAAAATCACCTCTTCAACAAATGGTGTTGGGAGATCTGGACAGCTACATGCAAAAAAAAAAAAAAAAAAAAAGAAACTCAATCACCAACTTACGCCATACAAATAAATAAGTTCAAGGTGGATAAAAGACTTAAATATAAGTTGTGACACCATAAAAGTACTAGAAGAGAGCACAGGCAGGAAAATCTCAGATATTACACACAGTAATATTTTTCACCAATGTGTCCCCTAGAGCAAGGGACATAAAGGAAAGAATAAACAAATGGGACCTCATCAAATTGAAAAGCTTCTGCATGGGTAAAGAAAACATCATTACAATGAAAAGAGAACCAACCATATGGAAAGACATATTTTCCAATGATACCTGGGACAAGTGTTTCATAACCCCAAAATATAAAGAACTCATATGACTGCACTCCACGAAGAGAAACAACTCAATTAAAAAATGGGCAAAGGACCTGAATGGATACTTCTCCAAGGAGGATGTACAGAGGGCCTAGAAACATATGAAAGGATGCTCAGCATCAGTAGCCATTAGAGGTATTCAAGTTAAAACCACAATGAGATACCACTCCACACCAGTGAGAACAGCCATCATAAACAAATCAACAAACAAGTGTTAGAGAGGATGTGGAGAAAAGGGAGCCCTAGTGCACTGTTGGTGGAGATCCAGACTGGTGAAGCCACTGTGGAAAACAGTATAGAATTTCCTCAAAAACTAGAAATGGAACTGCCTTTAGACCCAGAAATTCCACTGTTAGGATTATATCCTAAGAACCCTGAAACACCAATACAAAAGCACCTACGCAACCCAGTATTCATAGTAACACTATTTACAATAGCCACGTTATGGAAGAAGTGTAAATGCCCATCAGTAAATGAATGGATCAAAATACTATGGTACATCTACATGATGGAATTCTATGCAGCAGTAAGAAAAAAGGAGCTCCTACCTTTTGCATCAGCATGGATGGAACTGGAGGGCATTATGCTAAGTGAAATAAGCCAGGAAGTTAAAGAGAAATACTATATGATCTCACCTTTAAGTGGAACCTTATCAACAAAACAAACAAGCAAGCAAAATATAACCCGAGACTTTGAAATTAAGAAGAAACTGAAAGTAACCAGAGGCGTGGTGGAAGGGGATAATGGTGGGGAAAGGGGGAAGGGTCTTCAGGAACAGCTATAAAGGAAACAGGGAGAAAACCAAGGAGGGGTGGGATCATGGGTGGGGGTGGTGGGGGATAAAGAAAATGTAAAATTAAATTTAAAAAGTTAATGAATATAGTTATTAAAAGAAAAAACTATATATGGCCTTTTCTTAGAACTTCTCACAGTACGGCAGCTGAGTACTGAAAGAGTGCTTTTTTAGAAGGGGCCTGTAGAAGACAAGCATTCCAAGGGAACCAGATGGAAGCTAAATGGTGTTTACTGTCTTAACTTAAGAAGTAGCTGCATTTTATACATTACAACATAATCAGTAAAGCCAGCCCATATTTAAGAGGAGGAGCACAAACTTTACCTCTTAATGGTGGGAGTGCTTAAAAATTTGCAGACCTGTGTGAAAACCACCCCATCTCCTTTATGCTGATGACTGACAAATTGTCATCCCTATCCTAGTTCTTTCATGTCAGATTTAACATGTTCAAGGAAGCACTCATGACTCCTTAATCCATACAATTCCTCCCTTGATCATTATTTATCAGTAAATTGAAGCATCATTCACACAGATGCTAAGGCCAAAAACCAGGAATTACTGATACCTCTTTCTCATCCCCACATGTAGCACATCTGACAATCTTGTGTGCTCAGCCTCTAATTTAAAACCCATATTATACCCCCTCCTCCTCACTTCCACTGCCAGCACCCAGTCCAAGTGTCCATCGAAATCTCTCACCTGGATCACTGCAGAGCTCACTTTTCAAACTACCAACCAGATTAGTAACCCATGGCTTTCTGTATCTTCAAAGCAAAATGGGTAGCTTCACCTGACCAGGATATTTGGGTGCACTCTTGCCTGATTTATGTCCCCAAACAATGAACCACACAGGTCTGGGGTCCTGTACGTTATCTGCTAGGGCAGGAAAGCCAATTCATAGCCCCATCTAGTATTTAATATAGTACTCAGTGGCAACCATCTAGTTAAGCCTGACTAGGGAAACCAGGCAACCACAGAGTCTATTCTACAGCCTCCCTTGAGCAGGGAACAAAGCCAGCAGTGCTATCTAGCTATTCTCAGCCAGGGGCACACCCACATCCCTGACCTCAAAGCTCAAACAGTTGTCTCACTGAAAAATAGACTTTAATAGCAGGCCCCATCTGATCAAGTACATCACCAGCAGTCATATCTAGAAAACAAAACTGAGCTGACTGGCGAAGAACTGTTTGCCAAAGTGAACTTATGAAGTCTGGAAGAGGACACCAATTAATGAAATGTGAAAATACTTCTGAAATAAATCACAGATCATGAAGTCAAGTAAATATTTACACTGCCAAATAGAACTAATAAAGCTCTAACAACTGACCTTAAAGAAATGGAGATCTGTGAAGTGTTAAATCATTCAGAATAATCCTCTTAAAGAAGTTTAGTGAACTACAAGAACACACAGACAAGCAACTAAACAACATTAGTAAGACAATGTATAACCAAAAGAAAAAGTTCAACAAAGACATAGAAATCATCCAAAAAAGAACAGAAAAGAAAGAAAGAAAAATAACGAAACAGAAACCATAGAGAAAAAATAAAATAACTTAACTGAAGAATTCAATAGAGAGCTTCAAAAGCAGACTCAACCATGCAGAAGAAAGAATCAGTGGCCTGAAAGATAAGACATTTGAAATTATCCAGTTGGAGAAACAAAAAGAAAAAAATAATGAAAATGATATAGAAAGTCTATGGGACTTATGAAACACAATGAAAAAAAAATTAGCATGAGCCCTGGCTGATGTGGCTCAGTGGATTGAGTGCCTGCCTGTGATCCAAAGGGTTGCTGGTTCGATCCCCAGTCAGGGCACATGCCTGGGTTGCAGACCAAGCCCCCGGTGGAGGGGCACATGAGAGGCAACCACACATTGATGTTTCTCTCCCTCTCTTTCTCTCTCCCTTCCCTTTTCTCTAAAAAATAAATACATAAAATTTAAAAAAAAATTAACATGGGAATTTTAGTGGAAGAGAAAGAGAAAGGAACAGGAAGTATATACAGAGTGGGGAGAAACAGGTTTACAGTTTCGAGTACATGAAACACAGTTTATTTTTGTATTATTATTTATTAATTAATATATTATTTTCCATGTGAACAACTGTAAACCTAATTTTCCCTCAGCCTGTATAAAGCAATAATGGCTGAAAAACTTCCAAAACCAGGGGAAAGAAACAGACATCCAGATCCAAGAGGCCCAAATAGGTTGAACCTGAATAGGACTACAGTGAGACACATTATAATTAAATTGTCAAAAGTTAAAGATAAAGAATTTTAAAAGCAGCAAGAGAAAAGAGAAAAATTACACACAAGGGAAACTTTATAAGGATATAGGCAGATTTCTCAACAGAAACTTTTCAGGACAGAAAATAATGGGATGACTTATTCAAATAATGAAAGAAAAAATTGTCAACCAATAATATGGTACTAGCTAAGCTTGCCCTTTAGACAAAAAAGAAAGATAAGGCTTCTTCCCCTGCATCCTCCCCCCGCAAAAAAAATAAATAAATAAAACACAAAAGCTGAGGGAATCCACCACTGGAAATGTGGTGAATGTGCCTTACAAGAAATGTGAAAGAGTTTTTTGAGTGAAGATCAAAAAGATTCTAATGAACATTATAAAAACACAAAAAGGCAGTGCAAAACACACTTGTAATAGTAAATGGATAGTCAATGTTAGGATCTATAACTTGATAATGGTGTTGTATAATTCATTTACAACTCTAGTTTAAAAGTTTAAAAGCAAGAGTAGTAAAGATAATTATAACTATAATAATCTGTTATTGGTTATACAATATAAGAAATATGTAGATTGTAATATCAATAACCTAAAGTTCAAGGGGAAGGAAAAGTAAAAGTGTAAAACTTAGAAATTCTATTAAAGTTAAGTTGTTATTAGTTTAAAATAGGTCATTATAATTTTAAGATTTTTATGTAAGTCTCATGGTAACTACAAGGGAAAATATGTAATTATTACACAAAAGGACATGGTAAAGTAGTCAAAGCATACTCATACTGCAAGACATCAAAACACAAAATGGACAGCAGGATAAGAGACAAGGAAACCCCTGGTTGGTGTGGCTCAGTGGATTGGATGCCAGCCTGTGAATCAAGGTGTTGCCAATTCGATTCCCAGTCAGGGTACATGTCTGGGTTGCAGGCCAGGTTCCCAGTGGGGGCGTGTGAGAGGCAATTATACATTGATATTTCTCTCTCTCTTTCTCCTTCCCTTACCCTCTCTCTAAAAACAATAAATAAATAAAATGTTTTTTAAAAGATTTAAAAATAAAAAGAAACAAGGAAAATAGATCTATAAAACAACCAGAAAACAATAAACAAAATGGTAATAGTAAGTCCTTACACATCAATAATTACTGCAAGCATAGATGGATTAAATTCTCTAATTAAAAATACAGAATAGCTGAATGGATTAACAAACATAGATCTAATGATATCCTGCCTCCAAGAGACTCATGTTAGCCTTAAAAATCCACTTAGATTGGAGATAGAGAAATGGACAGACATTTTAAGCAAATGGTAACCAAAGAAAAAGCAAGGTAGCTATATCAGACAACAAAGAATTTGAACTAAAAATAGTAAAAAAAGACAAGGACATTATGTAATGATAACAGGCTCAATTCATCAAGAAAGATAAAACAACTGTAAATATCTGTGTGCTCAACCTCAAAGTAACTAAATATATAAAGCAAATACTAACAGACCTAAAAGCAGAAATAATCAACAGTACAAGGGAGGAACCCCAAAAAACAGAATTATCTTCTGAATGGTGGGCACCTCATAGTACAGGCTTCCTCCACTAAGTGAGTGTTCTAGGGACCCATCTGCATCAGTGTACCAGCTGGCATTGTTGTGAGACCCTCTGTTCAGCTCCAGTGAATTTTTTGAAGACTTTCAATGTATTTGCCCATTTCATAATGGATGATATACAAGCACATCTGCCCACATTGCACTGAGTTATCAGCAGTTTATGAACAAAAATGGCATGACCCCGATGCCGCACTCTCCCTATTCACCTGGTTTCACCCCAAACAACTTTTTTTGTTTCCCTGGATGAAAAAGCCCTCAAAGGGAAACATTTTGCCCATGTGAAAGCCGTGAAACAAAAAATGGCAGAAGCACTAAAAGGCATAAAAATCGACAAGTTCAAAAACTCTTTTGAGCAGTAGAAAAAATGTCTTGATAGGTATATTGCATCCAATGGAGAGTACCTTGAAGATGTCTGAAGTTTAAACATGTAAGAATAAATACACATGTTTTACAAATTCCATTTTTGGGGATCCCCTTGTACAATAATAGTTAGGGACTTTAATACCCCACTCTCAACAATGGATAGATCATCCAGAGAGTCAACAGGAAAACAGCAAATTTGAACAACATGAGAAAACATTTGAACCTAACAGATATATAGAGAAAATTCAATTGTCAGCAGCAGAATAAACATTTTTCTAAACTGCATGTGGAATATTTTCTAGGCTAGAACATATGTAGGCCACAAAACAATCTTAGTAAATTCAGAAAGATTGAAATCATACCAAGTGTCTCCTTTGACCACAATGATATGAAACTGCAGAGTATTATGCTAAGTTAAGTAGGTGGTGAAAGACACACACCATGTGATCTCACCTATAATTGGGACCTAATCAACAAAACACACAAGCAAGCAAAATGGACCAGAGACATTGAATAAAGAACAAACTGACAGTAACCAGAGGGAAGGGGGGAGGGAGATAACGGGGAAAAGAAGGAAAAGGGTTTCCAAGGAGCATGTATAAAAGACTCATGGTCAATGTCAAAGGGGTTAGGATTGAGAGTGGGAGGTGGGGTGGGTGGGTCATGGGAAAGTGGTGGTGAGAAAATGAAGATAACTGTATTTGAGCAATAATAAAAATGCACTTATGAAAAAATAATAAGAGAAAAACTGGAAAATCCACAAATACACAGAAATTAAATAACAGTCTCCTGAACAAATAGTTGATCAAAGAAGAAATTAAAGGTAAAATGAAAAGTACCTTGGGACAAATGTAATGGAAACAGAACATACCAAAACTTATGGGACGCAGCAAAAGCAATTCAAAGAGGAAAGTTCATAGCATTAAGAAGTGAGAAATGTCCCAAATAAACAACCTAACTATACACCTTAAAGAACTAGAAAAAGAATACACTGAGCCCAAAGTTAACAGAAGGAAGAAAATAATAGTAAATATTAAAGCAGAAATAAATGAATCAGAGAACAAAAAATAGAAAACATTAGCTAAACTGATAATTTGTTCTTTAAAAATAAAGAAAATTAAAAAACTTTTAGCTAGACTAAACAAGGAAAAAAGAGACAGAACCCAAATCAACAAAATTATAAGCTACTATGATCAACTATACACTAACACACTGTGCAGCCTAGAAGAAATGGAAAATTTGTTAGACATACAAACTATCAAGACTGAATCAGGAGAAATAAAAAGTCTGAGTAGACCAATTACTAGTAAGGAAATTTAATCAGTAATCAAAAATTTCTCAATGAAGAAAAACTCAGGACCAGATGACTTTACTGGTAAATTTTACCAAACATTTAAATATTAAAAATTCTCAAACTCTTTAAAAAAATTGAAGAGTAGGAAACATTTTCAAACTCCTTTTATGAGAGCAACATTTACCCCATTACAAAAGCCAGAAAAGGACACTTCCAGAAAAATAAACTACATATCAATATCCCTGATGAATATAGATGCAAAAATTTCAATAAAATACTGGTAAAACTAATTCAGTAACATATTAAAAGGATCATTCATCATGATCAAGTGGTATTTGCACCTGGTATATAAAGACATCAACATACATGAATCAATCAATAAATGCAGAAAAGAGCATATGACAAAATTCAACATTCATTCATGATTAAAAAACTCTTAACAAATTAAATATAGAAGGAGTATACTTCAACATAATGAAACCATGGATGATCAGCCAACAGCTAACATCATACTAAATACTAAAAGGTTTTAAACTTTTCTTCTAAGATTAGAAACAAGAGAGGGGTACTCACACATACCACTCCTATTCAACATAATACTGAAAGTCCTTGCCAGAATAATCAGGAAAGAAAAATAGATAAAAGGTATCATAATTGAAAAGAAAGAAGTAAAATTGTCTCTATTTGCAGATTTTATATATATATAAATTATGTCATCTGAAAATAACTGTCATTTCTAATCAACAAATTCAGTAAAGTTGAGGATACAAAATTAACATGCAAAAACCAGTAATGTTTCTACACACTAACAATAAATTATCTGAAAAAGAATTTAAAATAATTATCCCATATACAAGGTCATCAAAAGAATGAGATATTTAGGAATAAACTTAACCAAGGAGGTCAAAGATCACTACTCTGAAAACTATGAGACAGTGATGAAAGAAATTGAAGACAGAAATAAATGGAAAGGCATCCCATTTTTATGCATTGAGAGAATGAATATGTCAATATGTCAATACTACCAAAAACCATCAATAGATTCACTGCAATTCCTATCAAGATTCTAATGGCATTTTTCACAAAAGCAAAGAAAAACCCTGGAATTTATGTGGGAGCACAAAAGACTCTGAATATAATCAAAGCAATCCCGAAAAGCAGAACAAAAGAAGGCGGCATCACAGTTTCTGATTTCGAGTTATACTAAAAATAGATCAATGGAATAGAAATGAAGGCACACAAATAAACCCAAGTATATATGGTCAATTAATACTTGATTAAGGAGCCAATTACTCAATGAAGAAAAGACAGTGTCTTCAATAAGAGTGCTAGAAAATTTGGATATTCATATGTAAAATGACAAATCTAGACCAGTATTTTACATCATACAAAGAAGTTAACTCAAAATGGATCACAAACTTGGATGTAAGACCTTATACCATGAAATTCCTATAAGAAAACAGGAAAAAAGCTCCTTCACATGGGTCTTCATAATGATACTTTTGAATAAGACAGCTAAAGCATGAGTAACAAAAACAAAAATAAGCAAGTGGCAATACAAACTAAAATGGTTCTGCACAGGCAAAGAAATAAGCTGGGCTTCCCAGCCTATTGAACTATTTCCCCCACAGAACCCAGATAGCATCCAGCTGTGAAATGTGGCAAGGTTTCTCTCTGCCAGGGTCAGTTGTCTGTAGTCACCAAGAGCCTTTTAAAGGGCCAATGCATAAAATTTCATTTGCAGCCACTTAGCCAGGGCTCAGGCAAAGTGGGGGTGGGGCAGAGTGGACTAGAGATGCTTAAGGAGAGACTGGGGATGGTGGCTTTGGGGAGAGAACTGAAGGATCAACTGACAGGATCATGGTGCTGTGTCATCCCCTATACTGCAGGAGCCATCTTGCTCAGGCAGACCACTTCCCTCCAAAGTGGCATTAGCCTGAGGGGAAGCAATATCCCACTCACAGGAAACACTCTGCATCACACTCTGCTGCTTAAGTCTGACTGCTAATTACAGAGTGACTAGATTAACAACTGAAGGAGTCAGCCATAGGCTGTGGATCCTTGGTAGTCTAAAACAGGCTGCCTAAGACAAGACTGAGACAGCATCTAACATCACCAGTGGCAGATACAGAAACAAAACACAGTGTACATGCATAACAGCATACAAAATGTGGTGGGCAGAGTGACTCTCAGTGAGCCAGCCAGAGGGAAGGACCCATCAAATAATGACCCAACAACAATCAAAACCCTATTACAACCAAGGAGGCAGCATAAAGAGCATAAAGGGCATCCCA
The DNA here is from genome assembly GCA_004027475.1 of Anoura caudifer. Lineage (NCBI taxonomy): Eukaryota > Metazoa > Chordata > Mammalia > Chiroptera > Phyllostomidae > Anoura > Anoura caudifer. The sequence goes on from PVKU01004070.1 coordinate 138,862, forward strand.
AGAGCATCAAGTTCAGGAGATCAAGGAAAGTGCACCACTGAATCTCACAGGCCTTCTAACATAGAAGTTCACATTACAAAGTCAGAAAATCAAAACAGATCAATTTAAGAAGCAGAAACAAGCAAATGAGTACCTAAAATTGGGAGACAAAGAAACAACACCCAATAGAAAGGAAAGGATGCTAAAAGAAATAGAAGCAAGTAGACTATCAGACACTAAGTTCAAAATAATACTTATAAGGAAGTTCAAAGAGCTCAATGAAAACTACAAAGAACTACAGAGAAGCAACCATAAACTTACTGTGAACTACATCAGCATGAAAAAGGACATAGAAACTAACGGTAAGAGCCAAGAGGAAAAGAAGAATACAATTTTTGAATTGAAGAACACAGTAGAAGGGATTAAAATCAGGCTAGATGAAGCAGAGGATCAAATCAGTGAGCTGGGGACATGGTAGAAAAAATTTACCAAACAGAGCAACAACAACAACAACAAAAAAAAACAAAAACAAAAACAAAAACAAAAAAACTCACAAAGAATGACAAGGGTTTAAGAGAACTGCAGGACAACATGAAACTTAATAATATCCATATCATAGGAATACGAGAAGAAGAAGAGGAACAAGGCACAGAAAACCTGTTTGAAAAAGTAATGATAGAAAACTTACCTAATTTGATGAGGGAAAAAATCATGCAAGTCCAGGAAGTACAGAGGGTCCCAATCAAGAAGAATCCCAAGAGGCCCATTCCAACACACAGAATAAGAAAATGGCAAAATTCTAAGACAAAGAGAGAATATTAAAGGCAGCAAGGGAGAAATAGCTAGTAATATACTTGAAATCCCAATAAAGATATCAGCTCAACAGAAACACTACAAGCCAGAAGGGAATGGCAAGAAGTATTCCAAGTAATGAAAAGTAAAGGTCTGCAACCAAGACAACACTACCCAGCAAGACTCTCATTTAAAATGGAAGGCATCCCTGGCTGGTGTGGCTCAGTGAATTGAGTGCCAGCCTGAAAATCAAAGGGCCACTGATTTGATTCCCAGTCCAGGGCACATGCATGGGTTGCAGGTCATATACCTAGTGGGGAGCACATGAGAGGTAAGCACACATTGGTATTTCTGCCTCTCTTTCTCCCTCCCTTCCTCTCTCTAAAAATAAATAAATAAAACTCTTTTAAAAAATAAAATAAAATGGAAGGCAAAATAATGAGCTTCCCAGACTCCCCCCCCAAAAAAAAATGGCTAAAGGAACACAACTCTATAAAACCAGCTTTGCAAGAGATGCTAAAGGGACTGCTTTAAGAAGATGGGGGGGAGGACAAGAACAAAGGGGAAAATGGCAATAACTAAGTACATATCAATAACAACCATAAATGTAAATGGATAAAATTTGCCTATCAAAAGGCATAGGGTAGCTGAATTGTTAAGAAAACATGACCAACATATCTGATGTCTATAAGAGACCCACTTGATAACAAAAGGCCTACACAGACTGAATGTGAAGGGATGGAAGCAAATATTCCAAGCCAATGGGCAGGAAAAAATCTGGGGTAGGAATATTTGTATCACACAAAATAGATTTCAAAACAAAGTCCACAAAAAGAGACAAAGGAGGACATTATATAATACTCAAGCGAAGCACTCCATCAAGATGACATAACCCTTCTAAACATATGAACCCAACATAAGAGCACTAAAGTATATAAAGAAAATCTTGGAGGCAATCAAGAAAGATCAATAGCAAGACACTCATAGTAGGGAATTTTAACACCCTACTGTCAACAATGGATAGATTGTCAAAGCAAAGAATCAACAAGAATATTGTGGCATTGTATAACACTCTAGATCAAATGGATTTAATTGATATATATAAAACCTTTCACTATACAGAAGCAAATATTCATTCTTTTCAAATGCACATGGAAAATTTTCAGAGATAGCCTATATTGTAGGTCACAAAACAAGACACTACAAACACAAAAAATTTGAAGCCATATCACTCATCTTCTCAGACCACAAAAGCTTGAGACTAGAAACTAACCTCAAGGAAAAAACCCTCAAGTACATGGAGACTGAATAACGTACTATGAAATAATGAATGGGTAAAAGTGAGATCAAGGTAAAAATCAGAAAGTTTCTGGAAACAAATGAAAATGAATACACAACCCAAAACCTATGAGACATAGTGAAGGCAGTCCTTAGAGGAGAGTTCATAGCAACAAAAGCCTACCTAAAAAGATAGAAATATTTCAAATAAATGACTTAACCCTACAAAAACTAGGTGGGGGTGGAAATGGGAGGGAAGTGGGGAGGCCTGGGGCAGTGGGCTAGGTTGGGAGTAAAGGACAGAAAACTGTACAAGAACAACAATTGAAATAAAATTAAAAAAAAAAAACCCTAAAGGAACAACAAACAAGGCCCAGACTGAGAAGAAGGAAGGAAATAACCAAGATCAGAGGAGAATTAATTGACATAATAACTAAAAGAAAAATTCAAAAAATCAATAAATTCAGGAGCTGATTCTTTGTAAAGATAAACAAAATTGACAAGCCTTTAACCAGAGTCATCAGGAAAAACGAAAGAGGACCTAAATCAACAAAATCAGAAATGAAAGAGGAGAAATTACAACTAATACCACAGAAAATACTATGGATTTCTAATTCCATAGTATGGAAATCTAAATACTAAAGGATTGTCAGAAATTACTATGAACAATTATGTGTCAAGAAATTTGAAATCCTGGGTGAAATGAACAAATTTCTAGAAACATAGTCTTCTAAAACTGAATCAAGAAGAAGCGGAAAAGTTGAGTAGACTGATAACAGCTAGTGAAATTGAAGCAGTAATCAAAAAACTTCTGGCAAACAAAAGCCCTGGACTGGACAGCTTCACAAGAGAATTTTACCAAATATTTAGGGAAGAGTTAACTCCTATCCTTCTTAGACTATTCCAAAAAAATTCAAGAAGAGGGAACACTTCCAAACTCTTTTTAGGAGGCCAGTATTACCTTAATTCCAAAGCCAGATAAAGACACAAAAAGGAAATAAAACTACAGGCCAATATCACTTATGAATATAGACACTAAAATCCTCAACAAAATATTGGGAAATGCATCCAACAATACACTAAAAGATCATATACCATGATCAAATGGAAGCCATCCAAGGGATACAAGGATGCTATAATATTGACTAATCAATAAATGTAATATGCCACATAAACAAAAGGAAAGACAATAATCACATTATCATACCAATAGATATTGAAAAAGTATTTGATAAAGTCCAGTACCCATTTACAATAAAAATGCTCAGCTAAGTGGAAATAGAGGGAGCATACCTTGACTTAATAAAGGCCATATATGAGAAATCTACAACCAACATCATACTCAGTGGGAAAAAACTGAAAGCTTTCCCCCTAAGATCAGGAACAAGGCATGGATGTCTGCTTTCACCACTTTTATCAAACATATACTGGAAGTTCTAGCCACAATGATCAGACAAATAGTAGAAGTAAACAGCATCCAAATTGCAAAGGAGGAAGTAAAACTGTCAGTATTTGCAGACAATATGATA
>PVKU01004070.1:142539-157779 GCA_004027475.1 Anoura caudifer
AAAAAAAAAAAAAAAAAAAAAAAAAAAAAAAAAAAAAAAAAAAAAAAAAAAAAAAAAAAAAAAAAAAAAAAAAAAAAAAAAAAAAAAAAAAAAAAAAAAAAAAAAAAAAAAAAAAAAAAAAAAAAAAAAAAAAAAAAAAAAAAAAAAAAAAAAAAAAAAAAAAAAAAAAACACCTCTACCTGATAAGTGAATTTGGCAAAATAGTGAGATACAAAGTCAATATTCAGAAATTAAAGGCATTTTTGTATACCGACAATGAAATATCAGAAACAGAAACTACAAAAGAAATCCCATTTGCTATAGCAACAAGGAAAATAAAGTACCAAGAAATAAACTTAACAGAGGAAGTAAAAGACCTGTACTCAGAAAACTACAGAACACTGAAGAAACTAATTGAGGAAGATAGAAACAATTAAAAGCATTTACTGTGGTCATGGATTGGAAGAATCAACATCATTAAAATGGACATTCTACCCAAAGCAATCCATAGATTCAATGCAATCCCTATTAAAATACAAATGACCTATTTCAGAAATGTAGAAGAAATATTTCAAAATTGATGTGGAACAAAAAATGACCGTGAATAGAGTCAGCAATCTTGAGAAAGAAGAAGGGATCATAATGCCTGATATCAAACTATACTACAAGGCCACTGTAATCAAATCAGTCTGATACTGGCATAAGAATAGACACATAGATCTACGGAACAGAATAGAGAGTGTAGAAATTAACCTATATCTCTATGTCAATTAATATTTGACAAAGGGGACAGAAGCATAAAATGAACTAAAAATAGCTTCTTCAACAAATGGAGCTGAGAGATCTGAATAGGTACATGCAAAAAAATGAGACTAGCTCACCAACATACACCACAAACCAGAATAAACTCAAAATTAATAAAAGACTTAAACATAATTTACAATACCATAAGTGTCTTAGAGGAAAACATAGGCAGTAAAATTTCACAAATCCCACATAGCAATATTTTTGCTGATATATCTTCTAGGGCAAGTAAAATAAAAGAAAAATAAACAAATGGGAACACATCAAATTTAAAAGCTTCTGCAGGATTAAAGAAAATATCATCAAAATGAACATGGAACCAACCATATTGGAAAATATATTTGCCAATTATACCTTGCACAAGGGTTTGATCTCCATAATATATAAATAATTCATACAACTCAATGCCAGGAAGATAAACAATCCAATTAAAAAATGGGAAAAGGACCTGAACAGACACTTCTCCAAGGAGGACATACAGAGGGTCTGGACACATATGAAAGGATGCTCAACATCAGAGTGATGAAAATTAAAACCACAATGAGATACCACTTCACACTGGTCAGAATGGCCATCATTAACAAATCAACAAACAACAAGTGCTGGTGATGTGGCAGAGAAAAGGGAACCCTAGTGCACTTTTGGTGGGAATTCAGACTGGTGCAGCCACTGTGGAAAATAGCATAGAATTTTGTCAAAAAGCTAAAAATGAAACTGCCTTTTGACCCAGTGCTTCCATTCCTGGGATTATACTCTAAGAATTCTGAAACACCAATTCAAAAGAACCTATGCACCCCTGTGTTCATAGCAGCACTATTTACAATAGCCAGGTGCTGGAAAGAGCCTACGTGCCCATCAGTAAATGACTGGCTCAAAAAACAGTGGTACATTTACTCAACGAAATACTATGCAGCATGAAGGAAGGAAGGAAGGAAGGAAGGAAGGACGGACGAACTCTTACCTTTCACTTCCACATGTATGGGACTGGATAGTATTAGGGTAAGTGAAGTAATCCAGGTAGCAAAAGACAAATATATATTATCTTACCTATTTCACCATCAGGAACCTAATGAGAAAAGCAAATAAGTGAGCAAAATAGAACCAGAGCCGAAAACAAGGAACAAACTGACAAGGACCAGAGTGGAGGGAGGATGGAGATAAGGGAGGGATGAAGAGGGAGGGTGTAGTTATAGAACAAATATAAGTGACTCACGGAAATGGACAACAGGGTGGGCATTGACTGTGGGAATGGGGGTTGGGCAGTAGAGGGGAGAGCAATGGGGGAAAATTGGGACAACTGTAATAGAACAACAATAAAAAAACTGAGATTGTTATTTCAGCTGTGCAGTTCCCCCCAAGGGTTAAGGGTTCCCAGGCCAACACCAGCCTCCCAAGCCAAGGGTTATAGCACCAGGGAGAGAAGTCCCCTAACTTCTGTTTGTGAAGAGCAGCAAAGATTGTGGATGAGTTAGATAGAAGGCCTTTGGAGTCCCAGGCTTTCCTCTTAAAGGGTCCCCACACAGACTTACTTGGCCTCACTTGCTCATAACTCCAGGGCAGTATCTGAAAAGGGGCCAAGGGAATATTGGCAGGAAATGAATGGTATGCCATTAGGGCAAATGCTGGTGGGAACAGCTTCCTCCCAAACAGAAGTACAGGCAGAGGCCATTTGTTCTTCCTTTGCTGAGCCCTCCCTCCACAGAGCTGGCAGGCAGGTGCCATATCTGAGTCTCAATCATCCTGCTAACACTGATCATCTAGCCCTGAGACCTCACCCAATCCAACTTGCAGTCCCACCCAAGTCATTTCCTGTCTTTTCATACAAACAGATTATGCAACTGACTTTCCTAAAATCTGTCAAATAAGCAGCATGTGGCCTTTGGAAGCACCATACCTTATGCTAAGTAGCTCCTAGTCCAGCTTTAGTGGTAATTGGCCTTGTTTCACTCTTGGTTGTTCTTGGGCACCTCCAAGCCCAGCACAAGTAGCAGCCATCTGCAAATTGCTTTGTAGCTCATGCCAGGTGGCCCTAGACAGGGCACAGGTGGTGGCTAACATTGGCTTTCACCTCCTGGGAGGCCCCAGAACCAAAGCACATGGTGGACAGCTTCAGATCACACCAGATTATAACCCAACCACCTCCATAAGCAACTCACTTAAGTGAGTCCTGCTCCATGGGGTCAGACCTCTGTAGTCATAACTGGTCCTCACAACTGATTGGCCTGGAGATAGATCCCTCCCATTGGCTTCCCAACAGCAATTTAGGCTCAACTACAACAGGAGGATGCACACAACCTACAAGGGGAGGTGCATCTGGAGCACCTAGCTCAGGTGAGTGGGCAAGCTGTGCCATGGGCCATACAGGACACTTACTACACAAGGCCACTCTATCAAGACTAGATGGTGCAGCACCTTTACCTAGTACATAGAAACAAATACAGGGGGCAGCCAAAATGAAGAGACAAAAATATGTCCTAAATGAGAGAACAAAACTCCAGAAAGAACTGAAATGGAGACAAGCAATCTAATGTGTGTAGAGTTCAAAACACTGCTTATAAGGATGCTCAAGTAACTTAGGGGAAAAGTAGATGAACTTAGTGAGAGTTTCAATAATGAGATAGGAAACTCAAAAACTGAGATACAGTCCTGGTTGGTGTGGCTCTATGGACTGAGCACTGGCCTGCAAACCAAAAGGTTGCTGGTTTGATTCCAAGTCAGGGCATATGCCTGGGTTGTGGGCCAGGTCCGCATTAGGGATGTCTGAGAGGCAACTATGCATTGGTGTTTCTCTCCCTCTTTCTCCTTTTCTTTCTCTCTTTAAAAAATAAATAAATAAAATCTTTAAAAAAATTGAGATCTGAAACATTAAAAAGAACCAGTCAGAAATTAAGGGTACAATAAATTAAATGAAGAATACAGTATGGAGTATCAAAAGTAGAGTAGATGAAACAGAGGATTAAATCAGTTATTTGCAAGATAAAGAAGTAGAAACCACACAATCAGAACAGAAAAAAAAATATGAAAAAATGAAGACAGTTTAAGGTGCCTCTGGGACAACTTACGGCATATCAACATTCACATTATGGGGTGCTGGAAGGAGAAGAGAGAGAGCAATAAGTTGAAACTCTGAAAAAATAATGATGATAACTTTCCTAACCAGGTAAAGAAATAGGCATACAAGTCCAGGAAGCACAGACAGTCCCAAACAAGGTGTACCCAAAGAAGTCCTCACCAAGACACCTCACAATTAAAATGCAAAAGGCTAGAGAAAAAGAGAGAATCTTAAAAGCAGTAAGAGAAAAGCAGTTGGTTAACTACAAGGGAACTCCCACAAAAGTGTCCCCTGATTTCTTAACAGAAATAGTGCATGCCAGTGGGATTAGCACAAAATATTCAAAGCAATACCCAGCAAAGCTACCATTTAGAATTAAAGGACAGATAAAGAGCTTCCTAGATAAGAAAAAGCTAAAGGAGTCTATCACCACCGAACCAGTATTACAAGAAATGTTAAAGGGTAATTTTGAAGAAGAAGAAAAAGAACAAGGAGGAGGAGGAGGGGTGGGGGAGGAGGAGGTGTAGAGGAAAGAGGGGAGGTTGGGGGAGGAGGAAAATATGAATAATAAAATGGCAAAACATACATATCTATCAACAATTACTTTAAATGCAAATGGATAAATGCTTCAATCAAAAGACATGCTGTGGCTGAATGGATGACAAGACAAGACCCATACTACTGTTGTCTACAAGATACTCACTTCAGATTGAAAGACACACTCAGATGGGAAGTAAAGGGATGGAATAGATACTTCATGAAAATGGAAACAAACAAACAAACAAAAAGGTGGGGGTAGCAATACTCACCCCAGACCAAATAGACTTAAAAAAAAAAAAAAAGACTATAAAAAGAGATGACAAAAGACCCAGTAATTCAACTTCTTGGTATTTATTTGAAGAAACCCAAAACACTAAATCAAAAAGACATATACAAGGTCTCTCCAGAAAAAGTCCAGCCATTGTTAATATAAGAGGATGGGTTGCATGACATAATGTAACCTGGAAGCCAGGAGTGTGGACTGGAATGTACATGCATGAACAATGATGACTTCATTGTACAAGTCAGTGGGGGCAGTAGATGCCACTGAGTGAGCATGTGTACTGTGGGTCCATCACATTCAAAATGACTGAGGGAGTAGAACAGCAAATCTGCATCAAATTTTGCATGAAGCTTGAACATTCCTCTGCAGAAACTATTCGGATGATTCAGAAGGCCACAGCTATGGGCAACTGATAATCGGCAGCTTCATCACAACAACAGACCCACTTATGCATCATGTCTCATGCAGAGTGTTTTTGTGAAACATCAAATGACCCAGGTGAGTCAGCACCCCCTACAGCCCAGATTTGGTGCCCTACAACTTCTGGCTTTTCCCAAAACCAAAATCATCTTTGAAGTGCAAGAGATTTCAGACCATCAATGAGATTCAGGAAAATATGATGGGGCAGCTGATGGCAATTGGGAGAACTGTGTGAGGTCCCAAAGTGCCTACTTTGAAGGTGCCTGAGGCATCATTGTCCTATGTTCAGTGTTTCTTTCATCTTGTCTCTTCTTCAATCAATGCCTCTATTTTTCATATTACATGGCTGGACAGACCTCATATATCCATATATTCATTGAAGCATTATTTGCAATAGCCAATATATGGAAGTAACCTAGGTGTCCATCAATAGATGAATGGATTAAGAAGAAGTGGTGCATATATACAATGGAATATGACTCAGCCATAAAAAAGAAGGAATTTTGCCAACTGCAACAACAAGAAACAGCCTAGAAGGTATTTTTTGAGTGAAATAAGCCAGACAGACACATGCCAGATGATTTCACTTATATGTGTAATCTAAAAAAATAAACTGCTAGGATTATATCCTGAGAACCCTGAAACACCAATCCAAAAGAACCTATGAACCCCAATGTTCATAGCAGCACAATTTACAATAGCCAAGTGTTAGAAGCAACCTAGGTGCCCATCAGTAAATGAATGGATGAAGAAACTATGGTACATTTACACAATGGAATTCTATGCAGCAGAAATAAAGAAGGAGCCCCTACCCTTTGTGACAGCATGGATGGAACTGGAGAGCATGATGCTAAGTGAAATAAGCCAGGCAGTGAAAGACAAATACCACATGATCTCCCCTTTAACAGGAACCTAAACAACAAAACAAACAAACAAGCAAAATATAACCAAAGACACTGAAATTGAGAACAGGATGACAGTGACCAGAGGGGAGAGGGGAAGGAATTTCAGGGGAAAAGGGAAGGGTTTACAGGAACAAGTATAAAGGGCACATGGACAAAAACTGGGGGGGGGGGTGAAATGGGAGGGAGGTGGGGAGGGCTGGGGCAGTGGGCTGAGATGAGAGTAAAAGACAGGAAACTGTACAAGAACAGCAATTAAAATTAAATTAAAATAATAAAATAAAATAAACAAACAAGCTGAAGAGGAACAGACTTATAGACACAAAGAATATTTTGACAGTTGCCAGATCAGAGGGGGAATGGGTGAAAAATGAAGGGATTAAGAAGCACAAATTCGTAGTAATAGAATAATCATGGGGTGTAAAGTACAACATAAGAATATAGTCAATAATATGCATTGTAATAATTATATCTGGTGTCAGATGCGTAGTAGATTTATTGGGTTGATCACTTTGTAAGTTATATAAATATCTAATCACTGGGTTGTACACCTGAAACTAATATAATATTGTATGTCAACTGTATTTGAAAAATAAAAAGTATTTAAATTTTTTTGAAAGTAAGAGATAACAAATGCTGGTGAGAAAAAGGAACTCTTGCTATTGTTAGTAAATATGCAAATTGGTACAACCACTGTAGAAAAGTATGGAGGATCCTCAAAAATTAAAAATAGAACTACGATATGATCCAACAATTTCACTTCTAGGACTATATCAAAAGGAAATGAAAATACTAATTCAAAAAAATATCTGTACTCCCATGTTCACAGTACATTATTTATAATAGCCAAGATATGGAAACAACCTTAGTCTGATTTGCTGATTTACACCCTCTATAAGAGACAATTTAAAAATTCATTCTGTACAAAATTGTGTATGTGTGTTTATATTAAAAGAAAGTTATACTATACAAAATGCTTAGATATAAATAACTATAATAAATTGAGTGGCTGTCATAAAATGAAGCAGTTATTGGCTTTAATTTAATGTTTTTCTGATAACCAGGGAGATGAGGCAAGGCTATGGATAAAAGCTGGTACCTATGGCAGCAGAATCAGTTCTCTCTTCCAAGGGAATGCCTTTCTCTAATGTGGAAAGAAGTGTTTCACTTTCCCAGTTGGTACAATGTGAGAAACTCAGGGTCCTTCCTGTACCAAGATTTCAGGGAGGCCCTGCTGAGACACTGCTTCCAAGGACTGTCTCTTGTTACTTCCTGGGTCTGCTGTAAAGGGAGAATCTGAAGTCCTAAGTGATTCCTTAAGAAATGAGCATCCTGCCCAGAAGGAAGAGTTCAGGGGCTGCCTCAAAGGCTCAAATATAGGATCTTAAATGCAGATATCCCTGTTCCCACAATCCCTTAGCTGATGCAATTCCTCTCCATGACTGCTCCCTGGAGACATCCTTAAAGTGAGTTTAATTTAGTTGTCAGTCCCTCAAGGAGGTGGTGGACAGAATTAAAAGCTCAATACTGCAGGAGGAGGTTTGGAGGGTTGCCAGTGAAAGTGAGAAAGGTCAAAAAGGATGACCCTTTCCTCCCTTCCTTGCTCCCTCAATGCCTGCCTTAGAGGGTTATCTTTCTCTTATACTGTGACTTATAGTCTCTGTGTGTCTTTCTGCCCCACTCCTCCCAGAGGCAGATAAACAGTGACTCTTCTGCACCTGGCAATTGCATGGACCTAAAAAGTACAGACATAAACAATCCCTCCCCTATTCCCTATGCCCTGACTCAAGATTATGATTCCAACATATTTTGATTCTGAACTCACAGTGTTGTAGGAGACAGCCAGGTAAGCAGCACTGATAACCAAATAATTCAAACCATTATTACATTTTCAGTTTCCAGACCTGGGCCTCACACAGAATAAGGTTATGAGTGAATGAATGAATAAATAAATGAATTAATAATCCAAAGGATTCTGAGTCTTCCTAGAAAAATGATAGCCCCAATTAAAATGATTTTTGTTTCAGAACCATGTTTGGAACCATGTTTATAATGCATGTTTAGGTTCCACAGGGTAGAGACAAGGGCTTTCAGAAAAATCCCATAGTCATTCTAAAAGAAGTAGGTTAAGTCCCCAAGGGTTCATCCCACATCAGCCTTGGAACTGGTCATTATAGTTTGAACCCTATTCCAAGACCTTTCTCAAAGCCTGCCACGAGGGCACTGATGAGTCTAAGCTTATGCAGGCTACACTCTGGGAAAAGATAGATACCCACTGTACCATCTTGGAAACTCCTGCTCTCTGTACTCACACACTACTTGGTCTGGTTAAATCTCAGGACCTGGAAGTGTTTGCTCTTTTGGCTCCTGTTAGAGGAAACTGAGGGTGGAACTTTCCCATCCATAGTCTCATTCTACAAGAAGGTGGGGCTTCCTGCTCTCAGAATGCCTTTAACACACTCCAAATCTTTGCAACAAGGGACCTGGGTTCTACAAATCTAGAACATAAAGACTGCATTTCACAGTAGGAGAGACATGTTTTTATTGACTTCCAATTATTCTGTTGTCACTTTTGGTAAGGGTTATAGACATAAAAATTGCAAAAGAATTTTCAAGAATAAATGTTATTGCTATGGATTGAAAACACAAAACAAACAAAAATAATTCCACTAGTAGTTGGAAATGATAATATTAAGTAATGTAATTTTTTTCTGTTACAGTAACTGCAGAGCACAAAGATAATAAATACAACACTAAAGGTGGACATGAGGATTTAGCAGAGTGAAAGCCTAGTTATAGTTGCAAAAACCTCACTTCCCACTTAAACTGCTCTTGCCTCCACACAGACAGAAAACAAGTATCTAAAGGCAGTGAGCTTCACTCAGTAATGTGTCTAAAGCAATGCACTTCATTCTATAATGTGTTAGGGGATCTTGTTTAAATGCAGATTCCAACTGAGAAGGTCTGGGGCAGCCCCAAGATGCTGCGTTTTCAACAAGCTCCCACTTGATGCTGCTGCCAGTGGTGCCAGGCCACAGCTGGAATAGCCAAGACTAAACAAGTTGCAAGCCAGACCCTAGATGAGCCAGGCCAAGGAAGCTACCTGGTTCCGATGGGAAATGCACAAGTGGGTGTGCCATCCTTGGACACCAGGTAAATAATGGTCATGATAATGATCACAGTACTGGTTTCAGAGTTGGGACTCCATGGGTCCAATCTATAGTACCTCCCTTCCATTATGGAGTTCTGGACTGAAGAGGTGGACACTTCAGTCAGGCAGGGGGAGATAAAAATAACTGCTGGTAAAACCTGAATGAGAGCCCTTGGCTTAGGTGAGCAGTCACCATAGGCTTGCCAATCTCTCTCCTAATTGTGAAGATGAGTCCACCAAGGCATTGACACAGCTGGACAATCCCTGCTTTTTCCTGAGGGCCAGGTCCTTTTCTGCTTGGCAGACAGCAGATCATTAAAACTGCAGGGCATCCTGAATGAGGGCTAGCCCGTAAAAGAGAGAGGCAAAAGGGTTTTGCTCAGGAGAGAGGATATTACATTTTAAAGTTTTTTTTTTCCATGCTTATCTGCCTCCCAACTACATATACTTTCACACCCCCCCACATGCACTAAATGGTAAACTTTCTCAGGATAGGGACTTAATCTGCCTTGTTCACCACAGTAGCTTCTGCTAGAGTATTGCCTAATGCCTAGTAAATGCTCAAATACATGTGATGAATGAACAAAATCTCCATACAATTCTATAAAATAGATATTATTTTATCCCCATTTTTCTGATGAGGAAACAGAAGCACAAAGTGGTGAAACAACATGCACAAAGTTGTTTTCTCCCAGCCTCTGAACCAAATAGTCACATTGCTCTTTCCTTATAGCTTTCCAACTGCCACCACCTGAAAATGTATGCTCAGCATGCATTTCTCCTTTCTTCCTTTCTAACAACAAGGTAAATTTGGTTTATGCATCCATTCCTTCCACATTGAGCACATGTGCTTTGGGTGAACCTGATACTTTCTGAGCACCTGAGAGACACTTGATTAGTCTGAGATAATCCACCTGCCTCTTCCCCTAATTATTTCAGAGATGGAAATGAGAAAGAAAAAAATTGGCTAAGTGATTCCAAGAGAGTTCCTGTGCATTCTTTTGGCAAAATATTCACCAGTGATGTTCTCCCTTGTTATGAAGGTATGTAAAAAAGGAATAAACACCATGTGATAATATAACCTGTCCTATAATCCAAGAGGAGCTGCATGGCATGAAGCCTATGTACAGAAGAGAGGAAAGAACTTGAGCCACTGATGACATCAGTAAGCCACTGGGTTAACCATCTCTAAAGCCCACCCTACCTCTGTATTATGTAATTAATTAACTTGCCTGAAGTAGCTTAATTGGATTATTCTTTTATTTGAAGACACATGCATAGTAAAGTTTATATACATACAGAGGAGAGAAAGATGGTGGGGGAGTGAATGGACGTCACACAAACCTCCTTGCAGGGACAATCTGGAATCATAACTCAATTGTGGAGAAACCACCCAGAACAAACAACTGATCAGTAGCAAGAGAAAAGCCTTAACCTCAGACAGACAGAAGAACCAGCTTCAGCACAACCTGTCTGGTAAGGAGTGTGGTAGAGACTTGAGACGGCTGGCTGGTCACCCACTGGGGGTAGCGCTGGAGGGCTAATTAAGCTGCTGCTTGGATTCCCCTAAGAAGAATGGGGTCTAAACCCTTAGCTGGGATCCCCAACCTAGAGCACTGACACCAAAAGTGCAGATAACAACCAGCAGTGAAAAGCTTCAGAGTTGCAGAGACAGGCAGCTGGAGACACAAGAGCCCTTTATTGGGCCAAGACATAAATTTTCATCTGCAGCCACTTGCTCTGGGCTCTTGCAAAAGGGGTCAGAATGGGATGGTGGCACCTGAGGGGAGAGTGAAAGCAGGAGATTTGGAGAGAAAACTGAGAGAGTAGACACTGGGATCCCCATGCTGAGTTATTACCCATTTGGCAGCAGCCATCCTGCTCAGGTAGACCACTCCTTTCTGAGCAGCAGCAGCCTGAGGGAAAACAACAGCCCCAACCCCAGGAGAGACCCTGCCCAGGCTCTGTAGTACTTAAGCCTAACTGCTGAGTACTGATCGACTAGATTAACAACTGAAGGAGATAGCCACAGACAGTAGACCCCTGGCAAAGTGAGGGAAGAGTGGTCTAGAGATGCTTGAGGAGACATTGGTGACAGAGGCTTTGGGGAGAAAACTGAGTAGCCACCAGGATCCCAGTACTGAGCCAACCTCCATATAGCAACAGCCATCCTGCTCAGGCAGACCACTCCCCTCCAAGCAGCAGCAGCCTGAGGTGATGCAATAGCTCCCTCCCCAGGAGGGATTAGACCTTTTGGTTTCTACATTTCCCATAGTATTCTTACTCCCCCCTGTCTATTTTCTACCTACTGTCTATGCCTTTTCCCCCTCTCTCCCCCTCCCACTCCCCTGTTGATAACCCTCCATGTGATCTCCATTACTGTGGTTCTGTTTCTGTTCTAGTTGTTTGCCTATTTGTTTTTTGTTTGTAATTGTTCAAGTACAGTTTTATTTTCATTTCAAATTTTGTTTTCTCTCTTGATACAACTTGTTTCCATTACATAGTCTTACTATTTTTCCCCTGTCCAGACACACAAAACCAATTTTCTTGTCAATGGTCATCTTACATCCTTTTTCCCCCACTCTTAAAATACCCATGTTCTCTCTCTACCTTTAGCAATCTTTGCTAGTTGGTTGTGGGTAGAGTAGTTGTTGTTGCATTTATTTTTCAATTTTATCCCTAGAGCTTCACTAACTTTGTATTTCAAATATCAAATTTTACTAGTCCTCTCTCCTACTGTTTTTTCTTGGCCCAAATTTTTAATTTTGCTGTCTTAGACTGTTTTCTTTTTCTTTTTTCTTTTGTCTCTTTTTTATTTCTCTTTCATCCTGCACTTTTATTTGTATTTATTCTCCTTTTTTCTTCTTTTTTCTTTTTCCTTACATCCCAAATTTTAATTTTTCCTATCTTAGCCTGGTTTTTGTTCCTCACTCTTAATATTCCCTTTCCCTCTATCACTTCAAAATCACTTCCCATTCATCTAGACAACTCTTAAACTTGTCTTTGTTTCTTTTATCTTATTATCCCTATGCCACCTATGTTAATTTTAGCTCATTTGTTGTTTACAGTACTGTGGTGGATCTTTCTTTCCAATTTGAATCCTATGATTTTATAAATAATTTATTTCTTCTTCCTTTTTCTTTATCTCTCTCACTTTATTTTGTTTTATATTATTTTAATTTCTGTTTAAACCAATACTATACACTTCCCTTCTCATTCTCCATTCCACATTCTTCATTCCCTTTTTTATTCATGATGTAACTTTTACTTTCTTTCTTTGCATTGCTCCAAAGCCCAACTCTTATTAGTGTACCTCCATCTACCATCTCAAAATCATTTTTCTTTCAGTAGGTCATCTCATATCCACTCTCCTTTTTATAATAGTCTTAATCTCACACTTTCTTGGCCTTTTGGATAAGATCAAATGTAGTATCTGTTCTTATCAGTTTAATATAATAATCTTAATCTCTTAATACCTTATTAATACTGGTTAATTTGATGTTGATAGTGAGATTTTGGGGGACTCATTTTTATGGGTGTGGGTTTGTTTCCAGGGCTTTGTGATTTTCTTCTGACAGCACCTGCACAACAGCACAAAAGATGTGGTGGGCAGAGTGACTTTCAGTCAAACAGATGGAGGAAGAACCACCAAAGGAGGATCCAACAACAGTCAAAATCCAAATACAACCAGAAAACCAATATAAATCACATGAAGGGAATCCCAAGGAGACTGCACCACTGAATCTCACAGGTCTCCTACCATAGAATTTCACACCACAAAGGCAGGGAGTCAAAACACATCAATTTAAGAAGGAGAAGCAAACAAGAGTCTCAAAAATAATGGAAAGACAAAGAAACAGTCCCCAATTGAAAGGAAAGCAGGAATCCCCAGAAAGAGTGCTAAATGAAATGGAGACAAGTCAACAATCAGATACTGAGTTCAAAACAAACGTTATAAGGAAGCTCAGTGAGCTCACTGAGAATTACCAAAAGCTACAGGGAAACTATGAGGAACTTACTACAAATAATATCAGACTCAAAAAAGGACACAAAAATAATCAACAAGGGCCAAGAAGAAATGAAGAATAAAATCTCTGAATTGAAGAACACAGTAGAACGAATCAACAGCAGACTAGATGAAGCAGAGAATCAGCAAGCTGATGGACAATGCAGAAAAAAACTCCCAGAAAGATCAAGAAAAGGAAAAAAGACTCAAAAAGAACAAAGAAGGGTTAAGGGAACTGCAGGACAACATGGAGAATAATAATATCTGTATACTAGGGATACCAGAAGGAGAAGAAGAGGAGCAAGGAATAGAAAACCTGTTGGAAAAAGTAATGATGGGGAGAGAGAAGATGGCAGCATGGTAAAAGGACGTACATCCCTCTGCCTCCCCCACACAGGTCTTAAACCGGGACATTTTTCAATGCAGCACAGCAAACAGACACCAGAAACACAGCATATTTGAAAACAGATTATCGAAAATTGCAGTGGACGTTGAAAAACCGGACGGTAAGGAGAGTACTCCGGCGGTGTGGAGACCAGGACGGGGGCTGAGAAACCAGGCCAGGGCTGGCCATAAAACTCTAGGGAGGGAGCTGAGGCAACCGCTCCCTGAACAGCCAAGCAGGGACC
Source organism: Anoura caudifer (assembly GCA_004027475.1). NCBI lineage: Eukaryota > Metazoa > Chordata > Mammalia > Chiroptera > Phyllostomidae > Anoura > Anoura caudifer. The sequence goes on from PVKU01004070.1 coordinate 156,306, forward strand.
CGGCAGCACCAGCATAAACCTGGTCACTTGAAATCTCACAGACAGGAGTTAAGATCTCATAGCCCTGGGAGGACTGAATGCTGGTGCTGGAGCGCGCACCTTTGTCTGCGCCCACACCACATTGTAAAGCCAGACGCTCACTGATCAGCCAAACAGGGACCCGGCAGCTCTGATACCGGGGTGAGGGCTGAGAAACCAGGTCAGGGCTGGCCGTAAGACTCTAGGGAGGGAGCTGGGCCAACCACTCCCTGAACAGCCAAACAGGGACCCAGCAGCGCTGGCATAATCCTGGTCGCATAAAATCCCACAGAGAAGAGTTAAGATCTCATAGCCCTGGGAGGACTGAACCCGGGAGCTGGAGCACACACCTTTGTCAGCGCCCACTCGACATTGTAAACAGCTGCTCGGGATCGGTGCATCAGCGCACCCAGGGAGACCTGGCGCAACACGGCGCGCAGTCGCTGGGCACCATAGGGGTTGAACCATATTCGTGGGACAGTTGAAACCTGTGCAAGGAAGACTCAGGGAACATCGGGACTTGTGGGCACGTGACCACAGTTCGTGCCTGGGTCCCTGGGCAGAGAATCTAGGGACACCTCTGAGGACAGTAGGCCAGACAAAACTGAGTGCTGAACAAGGGGGAAAAAAAAATATATGGTCACACCTCGGCCACTACAGTCTTCAAGACCAGAAAAATCAGCTTGGCAAGATTGATAACAGCAAGAATTAGCGGTTTTGGTGTTTTTCGGTTTTTTAATTTTTTTGTGTTTTTTTTTCTCTTTTTCTCTTTTTCATTATTTTGATCCTTTTTACCCCTCAACTCCTTTTGGCTTCTCAATACTTCTTTCTTGTTTTACTCCTTCTTCCTTTCTTCCCAAGCTTACCACTCCTTCCTGTCTTTTTTCTCTTTTTCACTCTACTTTTCTTTATTCTCTTTTCAATTTTTTATTTCCTTTTACTTCTTTTCTTTCTTTCCTTTCCTTCGCTTTTGACCTTTTTAAACACATACAAGTGAGACAAAAACAAAACAAAACAAAACAAAACAAAAAACCCTGGAACTGTGGAAAGACCACAGTTGGCCACAAGGAAGGGGCATTTCAACAGCTGAGACACTGGAAGCAGTGAACACCAGGATACCTGAAGGAGATAACACCATTGAATTTCACAGGCATTCTACCACAGAGATCACACCATAAACCCAGGGAACCAGAACAAACATATTTAAGAAGCTGAGGCTAACAAGAAAAGTCTCACAAACAATGGGAAGACAAAGAAACAACCCCCAAATGAAAGAAAAGGAGGAAGCCCCAGAAAGAATGCTAAATGAAATAGAGGCAGCTCAACTATCCGATTTTGAGTTCAAAGCAATGGTGGTCAGGAAGCTCCAAGAGTTCTCAATGAGCTACCAAAAACTACAAGGAAGCTACGATGAGCTCACTGCAAACTATATCAACATGAATAAGGAAATAGAAAC